>JAMKQA010043289.1:0-25537 GCA_024699735.1 Posidonia australis
TTCTTCAACTTGCCCTAGAAAAGGGTGGCCATGGGTATTTATATCCATGACCCAAATACCACCCTTGCCCTTGTGTACATCAAGTTACAAATGTATATCAAAGAAAATACAAATATGATGGAAGACACATTCATTACAACTTTCATTGTTCATGATGATAGTGTGCAAGACCCCATACCATGCTATGATATTATTCCTGATGAACTTCTCCATTGTTGTGGCAGTAATTGTTTTGTAAAAGGCTGCCTTTACCCATTTGGTGAAATAGTCGATAGCCACTAGGATGTAATGATGTCTATTGGAAGCCGCTGGATGGATGGCATCGATGACATCAATTCCCCAAGTAGAAAACAACCATGGCGAGGACATATTGTATAGCTGTTGTGGAGGAGCATGGATTAAATTCCCATAGATTTGGCAGTTGTGGCATCATCACACGAACTAACAGTAATTTGTTTCCATGGTTGACCAAAAGTAGCCTTGCAGCATTATCTTCTTGGCTAGAAGCACTCTATTCATGTGTGGGCCACATATCCCTGCATGTATTTGCAACATCAATGCATCAGCCTCTCTCTTGTCTATGCAGCTTAGGAGCATTTGATTGTATGATCTTCTGTAGAGGTGTCTTTCTCCAAGCACGTATTTTGAGGTTAAGCAAGCCATGGTATTTTTATCCATCATTGAGGCACCAGACAGGAGGTTGCTAGATTCGAAGAAGACCTTAATGTTGCTGTACCACGGTGCCTATTCTGCTGGATTCGCTTCTTCTATACTCATGCAGTGGGGTCGCTGTTCCACACGAGCAACTGATATGTCCATTGCACGATCCTCTAGTATTGAGAGCTAGGATGCCAATGTTGGTAATGCATCTATTTAAGTGTTCTTGACCTTGTTCATGAAGGAGAAACAGATCTCTTCAAATTTTTCAATGAGATTCAATAGATAGGAGCGGTACGACACCAACTTGGGGTCCTTGGTCTTCGAGCCTCCGTTGAGCTAGGAGATGACCAACATTACGTCACCGTGGACTTGCAATTTCATGCACCATGCTCAAGTACGGCCTATAACCCAAGGATGCATGCTTCATATTCTACTATGTGTTGGTGCACTCAAAGGCTAGTTTTCTTGCAAAAGGGATCAACTACCCCTGTGGCATTGCCAATACTAGGCCGATGTCCATGCCTTTTTTATTGACGGCCCCGTCAAAATATAGGTGCCACTACAACTTGTCATATGATTCTCTGAGCTCTGAATCCTCTATGGGAAATAGGATGCCCTACTCTGGGAACTGTGCCTACAAGGGTGTGTATTCTGACAACGGTAAATTAACCAAGTGATCAGCCATGGCCTACCCCTTCATGGATTTTTGTGTGACGATGTGATGTCATACTGAGACAACAAAACCAGCCACTTGATGCACCTACCTACCAATGCTAGCTTGTGGAATAGGTACTTGATTGGATCATGCCTGCATAGGAGCAAAATAAGGTACACCATCATGTAATCTCCTAGCTATTGGGTGGCCCAAACAAGGGATAAGTAGACCTTCTCAATGGTACTGTACTTGGCTTTACAATCATTGAATTTCTTGCTTAGATAATGTATGGTTCTTTCCTTGCATCTTGATTTTTCATGCTGGCCCAAGACGACACCCATGGAGTGCTGCATAACTAATAGATACAGAAGTAGAGGTCATCCCAACATGCGGAAAACTAGCATTGAACGCTTGGTCAACAACTGCTTTATCTTGTCAAATGTAACCTGACACTCTTCACTCCAACTGATTTATGCATTCTTTCTTAGGAGCTTGAAGATCGATTCACAAATGGGAGTGAGCTATGCAATGAACTGACTAATGTACTATAATCTCCCCAGTAGGCTCCGAGACTCCTTTTTAGTTGTAAGGGGAGGCATGTTGATGATAGCTTTGTCTTTATTGGGATCCACGTCGATTCCCCTTTAGCTGATGATATATCCAAGGAGTTTGTTAGAAGATACCCAAATACAAACTTACTAGGGTTGAGACGGAACTTATACTTGTGGAGAAAGTCGAACAACTTTCTTAAGCAAGAGATGTGATCTTCAGATTCCATAGATTTGGCAATCATGTCATCCACGTAGACCTCAATTTCCTAATACATAAGGTCATGGAAAAGCACTGTCATGGCTCTCTAATAAGTAGCACTTGCATTTTTTCGTCTACCATTCTCATCTAAATATATCCTAAGAAGGCATCCATGAATGATAGCATCTGGTACTTCATAGTGTTGTCAACTAGAACGTCAATGTGAGGTAGCGAGAAGTCGTCTTTTGAGCTCACTTTGTTGAGGTCTCTATAATCGATGCACATGTGAATCCGTCCATCCTTCTTCAACACTAGTACGACATTAGCAAGCCATTCTAGATAAAAGACGACCTTGATGAAGTTGAGCTTCTGTTGCTTCATGATCTTTTCTTTAAGTTTGAGAAACCACTGTGGTCGCCATCTTCTAAGTTTTTGTTTCACTAGCTTTGTGTTTGGCTTGAGTGCCAATGTGTGCACAACTACCTCGACATCTAGTCTAACCATGTCATCGTAGATCCAAGCAAAGATGTCTGCATATTCCCTTAGGAAGGCTATGAATTCTGCTTTTGCTTGTGGTGTGAGCTAGGCATTGATGTGTACTTCTTTGAGATCCTTCACCATGCCATTGTTGATGAGCTCTGTCTCTTCTTCGCCATGCAGGTTTGGTCCATTTGGATTGCAATCATAATGCTCAAATTCAAGCGATGCTTGGGTATTTCCATCCACTGCCTGTATTGTCCTCGTCTTCATACAATGAGTTTGGACAAGATCTCCTGTTGATGTTCAGACTCTAGCCCCTGGTGGCACATCAAAACAATGACATTGATCTTGGTGTTACAGTAAGTGCACTATGTGATCTCTAGTTCTGCTACACTTGGTTTTGGTCATGGTCAGATTATTCTGCTTCTTTTGCATCTCTAATCACATTTTCAAATTTTGGGGGGTTTTCTAATTTTTTTTTGTATTTTCTACTATATGTACAATGGGTATTGTAGTGTGGCAACTGTCCTGTTGCTGACTATATGACTACTGCCACTTGTGCTCCCTCTTGAGCCTAACTCAAGATCCTCTTTTTTTTGACCCTCACTCATGAGGTAAGGCTTGGGCTAGTAATACCACTTAGACATGCCTCTCAGCTACTAGGAGATTAACTCCGCTAGTATAGTGCATATTGTCTTTGGTTCGTCTAGGACCATGATGGATGGCTAGTCCTACTATCTTGGGGTTTGTGCTGATTCAAACTCTGTGATCACTACCTTTCCTATTTCTAAGCTCTTCATCTACATCCTCGGCTAATGCTTCCAACTATACTTGAAATAGGACCTCTAAATCACTGACCATATTATTTAATTGGGCCTTTATGATGCCCCCCTCCTTCTCGTTACAGGCAAGGTCGACATAGTAGGCATTGATTGCTTCTTGTGTCTCATGATAGGAGGATTCTTTGCCTTGGGTGACGCTTCTGGCCATCAGTTGCATTGGAGCCTACAAGACTGGTTGTGGAAAGGTTGCAAATTGTGCTAGAGGGAGAACAAATGAGATTACTGAGTGCACTAGCTGAGCCAATGATTGGGCGATTGTGCCCATTATTGCTCCTTCTACTGATGAAGGTAGTGGACTTGCTAGTTGTATTGTGGGGAGTGATAACAAGGCTACATTTGCTGAGGTGCATGAAGGATGTGTCGCTGGAGCCACTGACACTATTGGTGATGCAAGTGGAACTACAAGAATGGTTGAAATTGCCAACTGAAGTACGAGTGAAATTGACTATAGTGCTGGAACTACTAAACCCACAAGTGGACCTATGGGTGATGCTGTTGGGATTGTTGGATGAATAGAAGCTACTATAGTGGCTAACAAAGATGCGAGTGGAATTGCAAATGGAGTTAACACTGTAAGAATTGCCACAAAATCTACAAGTGATAGTGCTAATCTTACTAACCCTAATAATGCTAGACACCTTTGAACCTCTCTATCAGTTCATTCTATGTCCTTTGCCTCTGAGTCGTTCTCCTCTGAATAGTAGTCCTCTATGCTAATCCACTCTTCCATGTTAGTTGATGCATTCTGTTGTTGCATTGTTTCTACTATGAGATGGCACTGATTGGGATCCAGAACACCTGTACTAACAAAGTTAGTCATATCCCAAGGGATAAACAACTATTTAGACTTACGCGAGTGTTGGGATCTATCTCCTTGGAACTACCACTCGTAACCAAGTCCTTCAAACTCTCTTCTCTCTTCTGCAATGATGGGCTTGACAATTCCTTGGTTGTACCCCCGAGAAGTGTTCCTTTCTCGTACCCCTTTGATAACATAAGTTCTCGATCATCAGGAATGGGTTGCTATGAGTCGCTAGGTAGATGGCGTGTTCGAGTTCAAGAATATAGTAAATCGACTCGAACTAATTAACACGGTAAAAGACATCTAATGGCTTGTGGTCAAAGTGGACAGTCTAATGAGAAACGTAGGAGACAACCTCAACCCTTTCTTTCTTGAAATTCTCTACCATGATGATAATGATGTTGTCGCCTTAACAGAACTTTATCATGTGGTAAAGGATTAAGGGGATGACTTGATGCCTATGCATCCAATGGTGCCCAAGAAGGAGATTAAAACTAGGCTTAAGATCAACAATGTACAATTGCACATCAAACTCAATAGGACCGATAACAAGTGGAATAACTAAGAACCCTAGAGCATCGTGGTGAGTGTTCTCAAAGGTCATCATCCCTTTCACGACTGGTATAATGTGCTCAGATTTGAATCCAATCTTACTTGCGGTGTGCAAGGGGTAGACATGTAAGCCCTCTCCATTATCCACAAGTATGAGGGAATAAAGAAACTCAGGTACTACACTATGATGAATAGGGGCTGATTATAGTTAATCCCTATCAAAGGTAACTCCTGACTAGAAAAGGAGATGACCTGCAGTATTGCAATCATGCCTACCATGCTCTCCAGGGCTACAGGTTCTATCATGGGGGACACATGTGTAGCTTGGAAGACTCTCAAGGAGGCTTCCCAATGTTCAGTAGAGGTGTGGATAAGATCCCACATAGATGTGTTAGCTTTGACCTTCTTAAGCTGGAAGGTTACATGTGCTATGGGTTGGTACGTCATGTTGGTGGCGTTATGGTGGATTTGGTAGGGACCTCTTCTGTGGTAGGTTTGATAGGTAGGCATTCTAGCTATGGTGTAATAGGCATTGGGTGGCTAGACTTGGGTGCTAGGGTTGAAGGCTTGTACACCCTACCCAATCTCGTGATTTCCATGCACATTTCTATGGCGTGGCAATATGGCACATGATGGGTATCTTTGGTCATGTTAATGACCACGAGTGGATGAGCCATCAACTTTAGTTGGCTTACTAGTGGTTGTACTGAGGGGATTGCTACTGATCTAGCAATGGGGTAGAATGAATGAGCTCTAACTTGACTTCGGCTAACAGGATGATTGGTGTCGATGGTGGAGATTGCATGGAGGGCTACGTGGATACGCACCTTGGCTTGGCAATAAACTAGATCATGTTGATCGCTGATCCGAAGCTTACAAGAAAAGATTGATAATGCCAACATGGTAAAGGAGTAGAAACATCATGAATCAGATTGAAAGGGTCCACTACAGATGCGACTGACCCGGTAGGATAGAGAGAGTGGATTCTTGATGTCCCTGCAGCTCCTAAACTTGAATGCTTGGGCAGGAGCTGGCTGACTATACTAGGGTCTGCTGGTGCTTGTGTTGGCGATGGTTGTGGTGTTGATGTCGACTTTACCTCTTGTGTGTTGATGATAATGACCTTCCGGTTAATCAGGTCTTGTATAGCATTTTGCAGCGTGAAGTAGTTATTAGTGGAATGTCTCGCAACTTGAAGAAAACTGCAATACAGGTTCGCTTCATACCTGTATGGACGCTACCCCGAGGTCGAAAAAGAGAGAGGCACAAAGGGAAAGCAAACCACAAATGACAAACGGATAAGGAAAATAAATCGGAGTTACCACCTAGTCTATTAAAAGAAGAACCGAAAGACGAGGAAAACCAAAAAACATAAGATGGATAAAAAAAATGAGGAGAAACACAAAATAAAGAAATTCGTACCAGTGGATGTGACACAAGAGTCAGTATGAGCCAGAGAAAGGGTAAGGACTCCTGTTATGCATGGGGAAGGTGTTAGGCACCCCTATACACCCGACGAATCGGTCTTTCTTGACTTAATCAACCAAATGTGTGCCAATGTTGGCATACTGATGCTAATTTGTGTTTGCCTTTGAGCCAAATGATGCGATGGGATGAAAACATGATGCGATGGTTGCAAAAAGAAAGAAAATCTAGAAAGTATGCTATGAAGGATGCAAGGGATGTGATAACTAGGCATGGGACTCAGTCTGATGATGGCCAAAATTCCTAGATCAACTGCATAGGCCACTCGTGTATGCTAGCCGTGGGTCATGGAATAGGTCCAACCATATGACTTTTCATTGTCCCCAAAAGCTCAGCAAAATTCCAAATGGAAAAATAGCAGCATGGCTATAAAGTATGAGAAATAGAGATCTCAAGAGAACTAGATGCATCGAAAAAATAGAATAAATGATAACAAACAAGTGGCGGCTAGGTCGACCCGTGCTCTAGATTAGGTAACCCATGCATGTATCTCGTGGTATCGACCCAAAGTTCCAGGATTGCAGTAGGCGATCGACCCTCATGGCCATCCCAAAGTCACAATAGCACATAAGGATGTAAGGCAAGCAACGCTTAAGCAAACAGGACAAAAAACTAACTAAAGAACATGATCAGGAAAGATTGAAAGTGCCTAGGCCACTCCCTCCACCTACACTTGTGCTCGTCAGATTGGACGGTCGTCGCTGACCATTAGCGAGGTCGGCAAGGCTCGTTGGTCCTTTGTGGTGTAAGAGGGATGTTGAGGGGAGTCCAAGGAAGGCTCTGGAAGCTAATGAAATGTGTGCTCATGCATAGGCTAGTCCGCCCATCCAATTGGGTTCTACCAGCGACATACCTCTCTGTCCAGCCATGATGAATAGTTGTGGATCATGTGGAGAAGTCGCGAAGCGAGGGTGGATGAGGGAGAGCCAAGAAGCATTTGGAGAAGCTTGACCTCATGCTCAAAGGCTGTTGGCCTCACATGGGTCGATGGCTTCTCCATCAGCTGAATGCAAATGCGATGAAGTAGGTACAAGAAGAAATCAGCAAGTAACTAGTGCTTATAAAACTTTTGAGCAATGAAAAGTGGTCAAGGGATGACACAGGTACCTGTGCAAAGGTCGACAGGCTCTTCCCATTTAGTGGCAAAGCAGTCTTTAGTAGTAAGCGAGGAGAAGGCGGTCATCAGCAGGATTGGGTGGCAGGCGAGCATAGGAATGAGGTTAGTGTGTAGTGGATGTGAAGAGCAAGAAACAAGCTAAAGGATCCCATCGTTGGTGACAAGGGTGGCTTATATAGAGGGATGACTCAAATCTAAGCCATTAGCTTCTAACTGTTTTCATCCTCCAGCTAGGATTCAATCAAGGTGGCACGATGGTGAATTTGGTTTTCATGGGGGGCTTCATGGTCCAGATGCAATATGGGACACACGTAGATCCAGGCCAACCAATTGGAAGCTAGGATTCCTTGTACCCAAGGTGAATGGACAAGTCTAACCTTTCCACTGTGACTAACACAGGGCACCTGTGCATCCTGCTCGTTTGTCCTACTCGCGTTATCGGGCCGCGTGGGTCCTAAGTCAGCCCACAAACTAGGTTGCAAGTCAAGCCCACCAAGCATTTAAGCCATGAAGGGGCTCAAGTAAATTGGTTTTGAGCTTGGTTATAGTCATGTTGGATTGTGGCTTAGTGGGTATGGGTTTTTAGTGGTGAGGGTGGTTGCACTAACCGACCATTTGAAGCGGGTCCTACTAGAGAAATAGACTGCCATCCAAGGACAAAACCAGGGTGTCTACAGATGCCCCTCCTTACGCAAGGTCAAGGAAAGCGAGATTCATGTACAAGGTTGAGAAAGACACCCTACTTAAGTCCACAAGAGAATCAAGCTATGGGCGTTGGGTCATTTATTCAGCAGATGCACCAAAAATCGTGACTCACTGCCAAGATGCAGATGCAAACATGTAAAGCTAAAAAAATGCATAGATGCCTACTATAGATGCTGATGACAGGAATGCAATATTGGATATGATGTTGGATGCTACTGATGCATTGATGAATGTAAACGTGAAGAGTAGCTACTTTACCACAAGGGCGCGACTGGTCATCAAATAGACAAAAAGGGGATAAGAAGGGTTGACAGACTCATTAGTCGAACAACTGGGGTTATCAACCTGAGAAAATAGGAACACGACAAGCTATTGAACTTGTCGGCCGAGCAGTGGTTGACGATTGACAGAACGTCGTCTGGACATTTGACGGTGTCAACCAGACAGTTCGAGGTATTAGCCGAAAGAAGAGGAAGCATGACAAGGCTGACAGGCTTACCGACCGAGGAAAGATAGACGATTGACGGATGTCGATCAGATGTTTAACAGTGTCACTTGAATATATTGGGGTATCAGCCTAAAAAAGAGGGAAAACTATCGACTAGGGGGGACCAGGCGCCAAGCCGAAGAAAGGAATGAAAGGGCATGGCTATTGACTGGACAATAGTAGTCGCTAAGCCAAATAAAAAAGAAAAAAAAAACATAACTATCGGCTACAGGAACTGGGCTCCAAGCTAGAGGCACAAGGGCTATCGGTTGGAGGAAACTAGGTGCCAAGCTAAAGAGAAAGCACAACTATTGGTCGGAAGAACTGGGCACCAAGCTGGAGGCATAAGGGCTATCAACCGGAGGAAACCAGGCGCCAAACCAAATAGAAGGCATAGCCATCGATCAGAGGAACTGGGTGCCAAGATAGAGGCACAAGGGCTATTGGTTGAAGGAAATAACATGCCAAGCCGAAGAGAAAGTGCAACTATCAGTTAGAGGAACTAGGTGCCAAGCCGGAGGTAACCAGGCGCCAAGCCAAAGAGAAAGCACAGCTATCGACTGGAGGAACTAGGTGCCAAGCTAGAGGCATAAGGGTTATCGGTCGGAGGAAATCAGGCACCAAGCCAAAGAGAAAGCACAGCTATCGGCCGAAGGAAATCGGGTGCCAAGCCAAGGAGAAAGCACAACTATCGACTTGAGGAACCAGGTGCCAAGCTGGAGACACAAGGGCTATCGATAGGAGGAAACCAGGCACCAAGCCAAAGAGAAAGCACAACTATCAACCGGCGGAATTAGGCACCAAGTTAGAGGCATAAGGGCTATCAGCTAGAGGAAACCAAGCACCAAGCCAAAGAGAAAGCACAACTATTGGACAGAGGAACCAGGCGCCATGCTAGAGGAACAAGGGTTATTGGCCACCAAGCCAAAGAGAAAGCACAGCTATCGGTCGAAGGAATCGGGCACCAAGCTGGAGGCACAAGGGCGATCGGAGGAAACCAGGTGCTAAGCCAAAGAGAAAGCACAGCTATCGACTTTAGGAACCAAGCGCCAAGTTGGAGGCACAAGGGCTATCGATAAGAGGAAGCCAAGCGCCAAGCCAAAGAGAAAGCACAACTATCAACTAGAGGAACCAGGCACCAAGTTGGAGGCATAAAAGCTATAAGCTAGAGGAAACCAGGCGCCAAGCCAAAGAGAAAGAACAGCTATTGGATAGAGGAACCAGACGCCAAGCTAGAGGCATAAGGGATATCGATTGGAGGAAACTAGGAGCTAAGACAAAGAGAAAGTACAACTATCAACTAGAGGAACCGGGTGCCAAGTTAAAGGCGCAAGGGCTATCAACTGGAGGGAATCGAGCGCCAAGCCAAAGAGAAAGCACAGCTATTGATTAGAAGAATCGGGTGCCAAGCTAGAGGCACAAGGGCTATCGTCTAGAAAAAATAGGGTACCAAGCCAAAGAGAAAGCATAGCTATCGGCCCAAGGAACTAGGCACCAAGTTGGAGGCACAAGGGCCATTGCCTGGAGGAAACCAGATGCCAAGCCAAAGAGAAAGCACAGCTATCAGTCAAAGGAACCAAGCGCCAAGTTGGAGGCACAAGGGTTATCGATCGGAGGAAATTGAGTGCCAAGCCAAAGAGGAAGCACAACTATCAACTGGAGGAACTGGGCACCATGTTGGAGAGAAAGGCAGTGACAGAAGTCTCAGTAAGTGGTGGACTTACTGGCAAAAGATAGCAAGATAGCGGGCTTGTAGGACAGAGAGATGAGAGAGAGTTGCTGTCAAGCCAGGCTCAACCTCCCTATAGGCTAGCCACATCCTAACGGGATAGAGGCAAGCTTGGAATCGAGCTGAATCCTGAATCCTGCCCGAGGTTGATCCTGTAGCAATGGGTGACCCTACGAGCTGCTCTTGTGGTGCTCGGGAAACTCTCGACTGACAAACGAAGTTCAACCATATTTTGTGCAGTGATAGGGGCATAATTGTAACTTTTCCAGTTACTGAGATGGAGAACCGCAAGGGAGCCACCCACTTGATTCTGTAACCACCCTGAACTTGGATGAGGGCAAATAGAACATCTCGTGAGCCCGACTAACAGACTGGGCACACTCATCTCCCTATAGGAGGATAGGGGCATTACAGTAATTTACTTTGAATCATGGCAGTTTTGCCACTCTTTGGTGCAAAGCTAGTTTTGATGCACAAGGGATGACTTTGTCCTTCTGCCTAAAAGTGCATTCCTCTGGCGGTATGTCTCAGGAATGATCTAGGACCTTTTAGCAATTTTGACAAATTATGAGGGCTGGTTTGCAAATTTTACCGAGCCGTTTCTCTGAATGAAACTATCAATCTGTATGTCATGCCTATGTACCTCCCAGGCTTCCGGGGTTGTCTACTTGATTCTGAATGTATTAGGTTGTGATCCAGCCAGGGCAAAACTTTCAAGGGCTTTTATGCAAATTTCCCATCCTAGGGGGCTTTAAAAATTTCTGAGCTCGGGTGCTTAAACAATCTTCTTGACACTAATCTTCCAATCCCAGGAGTATTCCTTTGGGCTAATTTTGGCAAGGAATCTCATATTTTGGCTCTCAGACAAGCTAAGGACCTATTTGCGCTTTCCGAAAGCTATGCTAAAATTTTGCAAAACTGGTTATCCAGGCTAATTCCAAGGACAATTCTTGAAAGGGAAAGTTTGATGGGGATCTTAGAGACTACATGGATACTCCCTCAATTTCTGAAGTCTTTCGGGATAAAAGAAATCTAGCACATACTAGGTAAATTAGACTTCAGTCCAAAACTTTTACAAAACGTTATTTGAGGAGTTGGGAATTTTTGCAAATTTGTGGGGCCCACTAATGGTTAACAATGTGGCATTTGGGCATTCCAATCATTGGCTTTTTCTTTGCAAAGGAAACCCCAAAACTCTATGCTTTCTTTGTTATGAAATTTTTGATTTAAAACTTTGGTCTTTACTTCATTTCTCAATTTCTCCCTCCATATCCTCATTGCCCTCATCTCTTCATCTTCCTCTTCTCTCATCTTGTGGACAGCGACTAGGGCTAAGGGAGGCTCCACTGACAACAAGGCTTGAGTAGGCAAGGGTGAACAGATGGTGAGCTCGGACCGACGGCACAAAGGTTGTGTGCGGGTGCCGTCGACGACCATGGTAAGCTCCCCCCTCTACTCTTTTTGTTTCCACATTCCTCCCTCCTTCTTCCACCGAGCACGGGGCTCCTCCTCTTGTCTCCACCTAGTGCCATCAACCCTCCTCCCTGCCAGCATCGAGGGGCTCATTGACAGTGAGGGGTGCTGCAGCCGGAGGCCTGGTGCTCAAGCACCTGTGGCTCGTCGCTTGTTGAGCTCGGTTGGGATCAACCGATGGCATGGGGCTCTAAGGAACAGTCAGTGGTATGCTGGAGATGCCCATCATCTTCATCAAGCTTGTGAAAAAATAAACCCTAATTTCTTGCTTAATCACATTTTTGAGAATGCTATTATCTTGTTTGAATGTTGATTTAGAAATGCTCTTAATTTATTCTGGCTCGTCCTGAATGAAAATGTTGTCTTAGTAATGTGCCTGGTTTAGTTTTGAATAATGCCTTGGAGAATATCCGAACTTCTACCCAAATAATGCCTGGTTGAATGACCTCAGATTTTAATAACCTTCGGGAATCTTGGATTTTTTGAATGCAAACCTGCCAACTACGTTCTACAAAATCCCCACAATTTATGGTTTTTCTGCACTTCGTCATGTTGGACTCCAATCTGTTGACTTGATTGGATTCTAGAGTTAATTTCTGATATGCGATCTACTCAATTTCTCTACTTTACAAGAACAAGTCCTAACCTGAATTTCTTGCTTACAGTTTGACTCAAACTGGGTGATCATTGAGACGGGGAGGACAACCTTTGGTCCGCGGCAATGGGGTTGCGGGGCCCGCTTATAGGGTCCCAAAGCAGCATCTAGTTTTGTAGGCATCGGACGAGAGTGAGGAGTCTGACGTGCCCAAGGTGGTAAAGAAACTACCTTAAGTGAGAGGTCATGCTGACTCTGGCTTCACATAAAATTTGATCCAACATCTGTGTAATTGTAGGAGTTGGGCCAATTCAGGGGACATTTGCTCAACCGCTCCCACATCTGCAAGCGAGATGATTTCGAGGTATGCATTTCAAAAACTTGCCAAATGACTCCCTTTGTAGCTTGTTAACTAACCTGATTCTCCTCCTTGCCTTGCAGGTGGGTGACACCGATTGAGTCAAGCGGTGCCTTTGGGTGCCCATGCTAGACCACATCAAGCATCTGCCATGCTTTCTACAAGACTTCTTACTTCATCATAGCCCCTTTAGCGGCTTGTTGCGGATTCCCATGAACCATGGGCATTGTCAACTTTTTAGGGCTTTGGTGGTGCGATGGCGTTACGAGACGCATATGTTTCACATTCCGTTTGGTAAGCTGGAGGTTCTACTAGAGCACTGGGTGTTGCCAACTAGACTGAGCTTCAACTGGGAACCTATCGTTGGCAAGGGTACACAAGGGTTTGCGAATGTTCCTGCCTTGTTGCGGCATGAGTGCTTGCCTCTCACCCATGGTTCATACTACTTTCGTTATAGTTGGCTGACGGAGTGGACCAAGATATGGCCCAACCCGACTTCGGGGTCATGAGAGGCAGACTTCGTATTGCACCACTTCCTACTCGAGCTCTGTGGGTTGATTTTATGTGATACCTTGGGCTATTATGTCCCAGCGGACTGGTTAATATACCTGGCCAATCTCCACAAGCTTGGCTAGTATGACTAGGGTGGAGACAATTATGCCTACATACTTTGTCGGCTAGACGACGTGGTTCAGAAGATCCTACGCTCCCACATCCGCCTTTAACCACTTCTCACAGTAAGTCCAAGTTATTAATACCGACTCAACTATTATTTGAAAATTACACTTGTATCTGACTCAATGCTGGAACTGTCGTTTTTTGCAATACTAGTGGATGGAGCATGTGGAGAGGGGAGGTTGTTTCTCTTCCTTGTTTCTAACTTTTTGCAGCTTCCTAGATAGTGGTGTGAGCCTAACCACTAGGCTGCCTTAGGCGTCTACAGTTACGAGGCATACCGTTACTTCCTCGACCTATTGACCACTGGTTCGCTTGCTTGGTTTTGTAGGATATTTTTGCTAATCCACTAACTTGCTGTTCTATTTGCATTCCAGGTTGAGTCGCGACCCGTCAAGCGATACGAGCATGTGGACTAGGCCCCTTTAGACTCTGGTAGGGCACTACGCCGTAAGCTAGTGAAGTTCTACTGCCTGAAGAAGTCAGTGTACTACCTCCCAGGACGCATCCACCACCAATACACAAACGAATCTTGCATTCCCCTACCCCCTTCGGGTGACATGGAGTCCCAAGCTATGACTCGGGCGAGGGCTCGATTAGTCTCTATAGCTGCCTTTGTCGAGCAAAGCTGCTATGCCATTCACTTAGTCGACTATGTAGATTACTTGACTTAGTTTGAGCAGGCTGGAAAGCCCCACCCTTTCAATGAGGAGTTGAGGGAAGGCCAAAGGGAGATGTGGTTCTCCGAGGACTGGGCCTAGGTAAATGCCTCTTTTTCTATTTTTCTTTTCTATATTGCTTTCCTTCGTTAAATCCTACTCTGACACAATTCCTGCCATTATCTACGGAGATTCCAAGACCAGCTCAAAGATTGGTGGGAGCGAACTTGCGGGCCAAAGTAGGCTCCTATTTTTCTTGTTTAATAAACGACTAGTTCCTAGGATACTCCTTATATGCCGATTAATGAAATCCGACCATTGCTTGTTTTCTTTATAGGCACAGTGGGAGGCTTTCTTGAGGGTAAACAATTTAAAGCAGTCCTTTGAATGAAAATTTGAATTCTAAATTGTTTTGATAAACCAGCCTATCCTAACCTGTATATTTCCTTTTTTCATGGTGCAGGCCCCATGGTTGAGGTAGTCACGAGCAGTAGTGGTGAGTTCGACCTTGGCCTAGATGATGAAGACAATTCCGGGGAAAAGGACCCAGACAGTGCTTCCAGTTCAACTGCTAGTAACCAGGCTACTTCCACGTGGGTTGCCACGAGAATGCATCGTAGGGCTGAACATCAGGTTGTTCCAGTAGCTCGGAGGAGTGGAGAAGAGGATTCTAACAAAGATTGAGAGCCTCACATATCTTTTGATATTTCTAACCCTTTGTACTAGCTATTGTAATTTTGGAACAAATTCCTGACTTTTGGACATTTAACATTGATCAAAGATATTTGGTATGTCACTTTTTGCTTTGATATTCATTTGTTTAAAATCTAGTTTGATGTGAATGCTCCATTCTTTGTTTTGCTAATTTACGCCAGTAGTGGCAGTTCAATATGTAAGGCACATCCTGGGGCAAATGCCTGTTTCCGTCACGGCAACTACCCTCACATGCCATTCATGATGTTAGTTTGTGGTTCTGCCTTACGATTTCAGGTTGGCTATTAACTCGGCTACTACTATTGTGAAGGGGCTTAGGGTTTTAGAGGTCGAGGTGAATCAGCCTCCCTTTGTGTGCTTAGCTCTCCTCTTTAGCCATTTCTTCCCTTTCTAGCTCCTCCAAGTTTCTAGGTCTTCGATGGTTTTTTTGCGTTCTTCCACCACCCCTCCCCCATGGTAAGCTTTTGTTCTTGTGTATGCCCAGAAATTCTAATCTGAGTTTAAACTCCTCATTCTCTGAACTTTGGGGCTTGGTGCAACTCATGCTCCGGTTTGCTTGACTTTCCATACCCAGGGATACCCTACAATGGTTACCCCCCCATCTGTTGCTCAGGTACCCTTCTAACTTGGATCAGGACCTTGACCGTCGAGGATCCTGAAACATCGCTCATGAGGGATCTCCTCCAGATTCCTTGATATTGTCTGAGTTGAAGTGAGCCAATGTTTGTTATGTGTGGCTACTCGGTTTTGGAAATTGGCTTACCACGTCTTTCACTTTGGTAGAACTAAGCTAACTTTGACTCTGGAAAAAGTTCAAAGGATCTACGATATCCCAAGACTATTAGGTGCTCCGACGTTCATGCACCATGATGGATACTTTGCCGATCTGAGTCAGTTGTTTGGGCTCAGCATTGCTGGATGCATGCAGTGGCTAGTTTGCATGGACGGTTCTTGAGGCTGGCCGAGCTAGGGGACGAATTGTGGCTGCATGGGTTCATCATACTCTTCTTGAGAGAACTGGTATTCAGTCACGGCCAAACTACTGTGCAGATTGAGGTGGCTGAAATCACCCAGGCTATGGTTACCTGGTAGTTGGATCTGACTCCCATCATTCTGGTGAAGACTTATCGAGGGTTAGATTGAGTATTGCATCGTTCTCGCCACTTCTAAGGTTGCAAAGCCTTGGTGTAGGTATTCTCGGTCTTGCAACCATCCTTTCAGTTCTCTCTTTGCTGACGACCCTGCTTAATAGGTCTGGCTGGTTGCCCATATGGGAGTGAAGGCCATTTGCCCACGAAGATCTGTATTTAAGACTTATTGCAACAGCGGCCACGCTCAAACCATCCCAAATGTTCAGGAGTTTTATGATGGCCTGGCGGGCCTTATTGACGATGATGTGACATGGCGCATCATACCATCCACTGCTGAGCCATTTGCTGTTTTCTTTAATAATTCTGACATGTGGCTAGTTGTGCTACCAAGCTTGACCGGTGGGGTTAAGTACCACCTGATCTGGGTCCTTTTCTAGTTTGGGTATTGCCAATATGCTTACGAGGAGAGCCCCATGCTGAAGTTCTTTCGGGGGTATCCTTTGAACTCATTGAACATGACGACGAAACTAGCTCGAGGGATGCACATCTGTGTTCATTCTTCAGATTTAGACCTGGTGAAGGGCACCAACTACACTCCAGAATATCAGACCCTCATCCACAAGACTTGGCCCATCTACAAAAGGGCTCTAGGTGCACCTCTGTTTGGCAGTGTTGAGGGCTCCCGAGGACCGTGATCTAGTTTGGATGACTAACAGACAATTTAAGGGTTGTAATCTGACAATTATCTGTAATTCCCCTATTAGACACTTTTTAACTTGAATGAAATGAATGCTTATCTTGCACTCCCCTCACTATTGTGTTCTGATTGTGATCACCATGATCTTTGGCAACCTTGAAGGTGTGGAACGAAACTTGGGTGATCTCCTACACTACCTGTGCATCCTGGTTGCACAAGCTAGTCGCGGCCTTCTCTCATGGTTCCTGACGGCTAGGGCTGACAGCCAGTGTTCTCGACTTCTGGAGGCAGCTTGGAGGCCTAATCTGCCACTATGAGACCCCCTCAAGTTGTGAGCATGAAGCTCCTCAGCTCTTCCTTGCAACTGTTATCAATGGCAAATAATGTACTTCGACAGTGCCAATCCTGACTCTCCTCTTTTATTTGCTCAGGTTTGGGTTGATCCTGGTCCACTCTGATCTTCTTCTTCGGCTACTACAACAAACTGGAGCCTAGAAGCTGAAGGAGACTGGCCTGCCTTGATCCTGTGAGACACGTTGGTGATACATCACCAGAAAGCAGCTGACATGCCCTTGGTTGAAGGTGAACAATGAAGTCATGCCAGAGGGCAGCTAACATACCCTTGGTAGAGGATGCTGGAGGGTTTTGCTAGAAAGCAGCTAACATGCCCCTGGTCGAAAATAACGTTCTGTAGGCTTGTAACTATAAGACAGCTGACATGCCCCTAGTTGCATAGCAGCAAAGCTCGCGAAGCCAAGTGCGGGATCATGGTGGTGATGCGATGATTATGCGCAAAGAGGTATGAAGTATCCGAGTTGTTATGTTTGCCCTCAGTCTAAGAAAACCAGTGCTACCTGTTTGCATGTGGAAGGGGAAGACACCTCTTAACCCAATAGACTCTATCCCAATGCCTAGGTATTTGGTAGCTCAACAGGGAATAATGAAGGTGTATTGGGTGATGATAAGAATTCAGCTCCACATCAAGGCCCGTGGGCTCCACACTCGCTCTTTTGAGATAACCTTTTTCTTTTCTCCCTCATAGGCAAGCAGGATTGCTCCTCCCGTGTTTTGGAGGTAATAAGGCTTGGACTGATGGTGAGGAATTTGTGATGGAGGTGGCTAGACCCTCTATGCGTGGGGGAGATCTCACAGGCTTACTTCTAGTTAGGGATTAGGGGATGGGGCTAACCAGGATTCCCCTCTTTGTAAGTCGACTTTTGCCTCCAACTTCTATCTTTACATTTCTTTTGTGGCCTTCAAATATTCTTTTCTAGCTTACGGGCACTCTCTCAGCAGCCTATCATTTTATCTCCCTCTAAGGGTGTTTAGTCATAAGGGATTTGAATGCTTCGCCTAACTCTTAAGGGGTGGTGGCTCCCTCTCTGACTAGGATACTGGGATAGTGCCTATTGGGGATGCGACGACTCCTTCCACAATAGGCTATGTTTCCAACCTTTCCTCATCGGGCTATGCTTATGATAATGTTGATGTGGGATGTTGTGCATGCGTAGTGTAGTATGGAAAGAAACATGCATGCATGAGTGAGTGTTAACTAAGATACGTGAATGCTGGAATTGTCAATGGCATAAGTTGTGATGCGAAGGGTGTAAGTACGCAAACAGAGGATGTAAGGTGGTGATTGGTTTTGCAAGCACATGGACACGACCTCTAGTCACTGGTAATACTTCTTCAAGTAGCATGCATTGACTAGTTCTGGTTGCTCTTCTTTATCCATGCCCTCGAGGATAGCAGCACCTTCGGAAAAGACATTCTTGACGACAAAGGGTCCTTGCCGATTAGGCTGAAACTTGCCACGGGAATCTGGAAGATGGATAGCATAGAGAATGCGATCCATCAGTGCAAAAGTCCTCGACCGGACCTTCTTCTGATAAGATCGGGTCATAGGCTTCTGGTAGCATTGTGCATGCTACATGACTTGCAGCTTGTGCTCATCAATTAGATTCAACAACGTGAGGTGATCTTCTATCACTCAGCTTCATCGAGCTCCACTTCTTTTAACACCCTAAGGGACGGGATCTCCACTTTGACGGGTAACACTACCTCCATATCGTAAACCAACGAATAAGGGCTTGCTCCTATAGATGTCTGGACACTGGTTCTATCGGCCCACAAGGCATACGGGAGTTTCTCGTGCCAATCTTTATGAGTCTCTGCCATTTTCTTCAGTATCTTCACAAGATTCTTGTTGGCTGATTCTACCGTGTAGTTCATCTACGGGTGGTATGGAGAGGATTGGTGATGCGTAATCTGGATGTTTTCCAGGTAATCTTTGATCCTCTTGGTGGTGAAGTTCTTCCTGTTATCTGAGATGATAGTATGTGGGACAACGTAGTGGGCAATAATATTGTCCCTAAGGAACTTCTCTATCACGATGGCAGTGACTGTCATATAAGAGGTTGCCCCCACCCACTTGGTGAAATAGTCAAAGGCCACGAGGATGCAGCGATGTCCATTTGAAGCTGCTGGGTGAATGGCGTCGATAACATCAATTCACCAGGTGGAGAAAGGCTAGGGCGATGACATATTCTGTAGCTGCTGCGAGGGAGTATGGATCAAGTTCCCATGAATCTGGCATGCATGACACCTTCAAACAAATTGACAATAGCCTACCTCCATGGTTGACCAGAAATTGCCTTGTAACATGATTTTCTTAGCTAGTAATATTCCGCTCATATGTGGCCCACATGTCCCAGCATGGACCTACAGCATTACAATATCAGGCTCTTTCTTATTCAAGCATCCTAGCAGCATCTGGTTGTATGACCTACAGTATAGGTGTCCAGCCCTGAGGACATATTTGGATGTGATGTGTGCCATGGTCTTCTGATCTGTAGATGAGGTACCTATAGGCAGGCTTCCTGTCTCAAGGAAGGCCTTGATGTCTTCGTACCATGGGAGTTGCTCTATTGCTGTGTCTGCCTCCTTTATGTTCATGCAGTGTGCCAGCCTGGGTTATGGAGAATTTCATCGTGTGATCCTCTAGCATCGAGAGCCAGGATGCTAACATTGCTTGCGCATCTGCATAGGCATTCTTGGCCCTACTCATGAAAGAAAATCAGATCTATTGGAATTCCGCCATGATCTTCAACAGATAATCTTGGTATGGCATCACTTGGAGTCTTTAGTCTTCCAAAGGCCATTAACCTATGAGATGATGAGGAGGGCATCACCGTGGACATGGAGCTTGCATACACCATGTTCCAGCACTACTTGAAGTTTAAGGATGCATGCCTTATATTCGGCCTCATTATTGGTGCACCTGAAACTTAGCTTCCTAACGTAAGGGGTCATCTGGCCCTGTGGTGTCACCAGCACTGCACCAATGCCCATCCCCATTTGTTGACTTCTCCATCAAAGTAGAGATTCCATTGTATATCATCCCTGTGTTCCCCTGATTCTGAGTCGTCCATGGTGAATAGTATATCTTTGTCTAGAAGCTGTACTTGTAGGGGCTGGTAATCAGGCAAGGGTAACTTAGCCAAGTGGTCTGCTACTACTTGTCCTTTCATGGGTTTCTACGTGACAAAGGTAATGTCATACTATGATAATAGCACTTGCTACTTGACACATCTACCTACGAATGTTAGCTTTTGGAACAGCTATTTCATGGGATCATGGCAGCATAGAAGCAAGATAGGATACACCATCATATAGTGTCTCAGGCGTGGAGTGGGCCAGACTAAGGATGGGTAGACTTTCTTAATGGTGGTGTACTTGGCCTCGCAATCATTAAACTTCTTGCTCAAATAATAGATTGCTTGCTCCTTGCGACTGGATTCATCATGTTGGCCCAAAACTGCACCCATGGAATGCGACGTAACTGACAAATTAGAGTAGGGGTCACCTTGGCACTGGTGGAACCAAAACCGGAGGCCTCGCCAAAAGCTATATAATCTTGTCAAAAGCTACTTGCACTCCTCACTCCAGTCGATCTAGGCTTTTTTCCTTAGGAGTTTGAAAATTGCTACACATATTGGCGTAAGCTGGGCAATAAACCTGCTAATGTACTGCAAACGCCCCAGTAGTCCTCGGACTTCCTTTCTGTCGTGGTGGGAGGCATGTCAATAATCACCTTTGTCTTGTTGGGATCTACCTCAATTCCACTTTGGCTAATAATATATCTGAGGAGCTTGCCTGATGACACCCCAAGCATGCATTTACTGGGGTTAAGTCAAAGCTAGTACTTTCGCAGTCAGTCGAACAACTTCCTCAAGTGGGCTAAATGGTCTTCGGGCTCCCTGGATTTGTCAATCATGTCATCCATGTACACCTCGACTTCTTGGTGCATGAGGTCATGAAAGTGGACTGTCATTGCTCATTGGTATATGGCGCTAGCATTCATCAGCTAGAACAGCATCACCTTGTAGCAGAAGACTCCCTAGGGGGTGATGAATGACGTTCTCTCCATATCCTCTTCTGCCATTTTGATTTGGTTGTAGCCTAAGAAGTCGTCCATGAAAGATAGCATCTTGTGCCTTGCAGTGTTGTCGACTAGGATATGAGGCAGCAGAAAGTCGTCTTTTTGGCTTGCCTTGTTAAGATCTTGGTAGTCTATGCACATACAGACTCATCCGTCTTTCTTCAGTACTAGAACAACATTTGCAAGTCAATCAGGATAAAGAACGACCTTGAGAAAATCAACTCTATACTACTTTATGATCTCTACCTTGAGCTTAAGCAGCCACTGGGGTCGCCACCTTCTGAGCTATTGCTTTATTGGCTTCACATTGGGCTTAAGCGACAATGTGTGCACGACTACCTCCACATCCAGGCCGACCATGTTGTTACAACTCCAGGCGAAGATGTCTATGAATTCCATAAGGAAACTGATGAACGCTGCCTTTGCCTGCGGTGTTAGCCGAGCGCTGATGCATACTTTCTTAACATCCTCTACTGTATCGATATTCACTAACTCCGCCTTTTCCTCTAATGGAGATTAGGACCCTCTGGATCATTATCATAGGGCAGAAATTCTGGCGGCACATCATCACTTTCCTCCGCACCTAAATCATCCTCCTCCTCATAGGCTATGAGCTCTGATATTAAAGGAAAAGATTTGCTCTAACTCTTGGCCTTGCTTGTGCTTGAGGAGGGTCACGCTGATTCGTGTATTGTTGTAGTTGCAACAGGCAACTTTTGCACTGGTTCTTCCAGAGGTTGTTGCTGGAGAGGCCTACTCCACTTTTGTTGTCAAATCTTTATTACAATCTGTTTGGTTTTCTGAGTTTTCAGTGGTCATTTGATGGGATGACCATATTAGCCGAGTGTCGCTGTACAGATTGTTCTGATTGTCCCCACCTTGGCTCCCTTTCGAGCCTAAATCAGAGTTTTTTTTAGGACCCTCACCCTACTTAAGGTGAGGCCTAGGCTACAAATACCACCTAGACTCGCCTCTCAGCTGCTGGGTGATTAACTCCCTTGGTCTAGTGAAGACAGATTTTCTCTCTTTGAGGACCATAACTACTGATTCGTCTTGAGGGTCTTGAGATGATGATATTGTGCGCTGCTTTATGATTACTGCCTTTCCCTTTCTAATCCTGTCCTATTTTGTCGCATCCTCTTCTAGTATGGCTAGCTGCTCTTGAAAGAAAATTTCCAGGTCCTGAAGCATTCTGTCTACTTGGGCCTCCACAGCTGCTCCTTCTTCCTCATTGGAGGTAAGGTCGACATAGTAGGCTTGTGTAGGTTCGCAAAATTTGTAGCAATTGGCGTCTGCATCCAATATGATGTGGTGACCATGCAAATGGAACCCTGCACGACTCTCCTACAGTGCATGGAAGCACACGAGGAGTCTCGATACGGTCACGGTGAAGATGGTGAATCCAAAGAAGAAGACTAGACTCAGAAACACCAAGGAAAGATAAGAAAGGATAAGGAAAGGAGTTGTCACCTAGCCTTTTAATGGAAAGACGAAGAAAACCAAACACAAAAGAAAAAAACCCAAAAGAAACCAAGGTGAAGAAAACATATGCATGCTCCGTGCCTAATGGATGTAGTGCACAAATCAATGTGGGCCAGAGAAAGGGTAAGGATTCTTGTTACACATGGGGAAGGGGTTAGGCACCCCCATGTGCCTGAAGAACTCGATCTTTCTAGGTTATCTACTTACTAATGGTCTATTGTGTGTATGCTTGCCTATTCGGAGTGTACATGCTAAATATGATTGGAAAACATGCCAAATCATAAAAATGAAGAAGAAGAAAAGAAAAAATGATAATCCGAGGGAAAAATGTAGGCATTGATAATGCCACGTTACTGTATGCCTGAGGGCGATGATGAAAATCATGAAAATCAAGAAACTCTTCGAATGAGTCACGTAAATCAATGAAAACTCCAAGAAATTCGAGAAAATCTAATTGGGGAAAATAATCCTCATTCAAAACAATGTCGGCATTGTTAAGCCTGTTAATGTATGCCCTCGGGCGATGGAAAACCAAATCAAATCAAAGTTGCAAAATTTGGAAGAAATCCGGGAAACGATTTGAAAACCAAGTTTGAAACAAGTCAGAAATGTGTCGATAATGCAAGAAAGAAGACATGAGAAAATATGCATGAAAAATAGCAACAAAATGTACAAAATGCATGTGTGAGTGAAAAGTGTAAATTCCAGAGACTTTTGTGCAAAATTCCCAAATTCTAAATGAAGGTTGAAATTCCCAAATTTTGCATTTTTGGTCAAATTCAAGGTTCCTAGGGTTCAATGTGCAATTTTTCCAGTAAAACATGTGTTTAATGCAATTCTGAAGAAATTTAGGGTCAAAAGTGCAAGAAAAGAATTCATGTTTGAAAACAGAAAATTTCAGGGACTGACATGCAAATTTACCTTAGAAAACATGCATTCAGTGAGAAATCAGTGAAATTCAGGGTTTAAAATGCAATTTTGAACACATTTGAGTGAATATTTGAATATCCAGGGTTTAATTTGCAATTTTGACAGAAAGACTTGCATTCAGAACTATTTTTAATAAAACTTAGGGTTTTAAATGCAAACATGCTGTACTTAAATGCATGAAAAGAAATTCAAAGGATTTATGTCAAACTTTAAAGCATGGAAAACATTAATAAGAAAGCTCAGGGGGCACATTGCAATATTTCAGAACAAATATTATTTAAAATCAAATGCAGGGACCTAAATGAAAGAAAAAGGGATCCAAATGTAAGAAATAAGAACCTAAATGAATGGAAAAGAAAAGTACAGAAGCTTATTCAAAGAAAACTTTTTTTTTTATTAGAAGAAAGAGACGAACCTAGGATGCCCTTCAGGGGCATCCCGATGCTTGATCAAGCATCAGGTCCTACCGGAAGTTAAAGAAGAAGGAGGGGAGGAGATCCAATGGTTTGCATCTAAGGTTCGACGGCGGGAGTTGGCCTCCCACCTCCCTCGCCATCGACACGGCTCTGGCGACAGCGTCGTGGAAGAAGGAAGCTCCAGAGGTGACTGTGCGGCGATCCAAGGCTCCAGGTAGCTTGGGATGGTGAGACGATGATTTTCCATTATCCAAGAGCAAGAATGGTGGCCATCCTCTCGATCTTGGGTTCCACTTGCCGTCGCCGTCGTCTTCTCCGATGAGCATGGCTGCGAGAGTGGTCCAAGGCACGAAGCTTGACTTTGATTGCTCTGGAGTGTTGGTGGCACGTCGGGGAAGGTTCCTGGAGGCTTGGAGAGGCACGGTGGAGCTGAAGGCACTCGATCGTGCAACATTGTTCATTGTATTCCCTGGCGACGGCGAGATGTCGCATTTTCGGTGAGCTTCCACTGGTGCCTTCCACAACGACCGAAGAAGAGTTTCGACGGGTGGAGAAGCAAGAGGAGGTCCAATGGGAGAGGTTCGAGCACCCTAGGGCACGAGTTGACCACTGGATTCCTGCCCCCACCTCTGTCGTCGAAGAATTGCTCCGATGACACTTAAAGCCACGATTCCGGCTAGGGAACACCTCTGGCTCTATTGGAATCAACTGGGGAAGGCAAAGGGAGACCTAGGAGATTATTTTGGATGGAAATTGAGGACTGTGGAGGGCATAGCTAGGCTGGCAGTGAACTTGGCCGTCGGAGCTCACCGAAGGTCGTCGGAGCTCACCGAAGGTCGCCAGAGCTCGTTGGAGATGGCTTGAAACTCATATTTTTCTCCTCCCCGAGCTTCCGCTTTGCTCCTAGACCCCTTTGCATGCTCTAGTTGGGAGGAAAAAGCTTTGATGGCTCTCCTCTCAAATTTTCCAACAAACATTTTGTTGAAAAAATCTATAAGTATATTTTGATGATAACAAATGAAATGTGATTAAATGTTAATAATCACTTAAGAAAATATGAAAAGCATTTACAAAAGCATAATATTCATTTTATGTATGTGATTGGACTCATATGCAAAGATAGAAGCTTTTTGTAGCTTATATCCAAATTGGCATACCGAAATATTTTGGTATTTCGAATCAGGGAATATCGATACATCACTCAGAGCACCGAAATTCAAAGAAAATCAAAGCTACCAGAAAAACGGTCGACTGGTCCAAATCGGCATACCATTTCAGCAAATTTTGGAAGATCAAGCAGCACACCAAAAATCAGGGACCAAAGGAGCAAAATGACATTTCAGCAGACCGAAATATTTTCGGAATTCCATTCTGTCCCGACCATTGTAAAATTCGGTCGACCGGTCAAAAACGGCATACCGAATCTTCTGTCAGTAAATTGCAGATTTACTAGTCGTTAGACCCAATTAGGCAAACTTGTATCATTATAAATAGAGGTCCATATGGAGTTCTAAACTCACCCATTCCTTCATATTGTTGTATTTTATTGAGTGATCAAAGTGAGTTGTAATATTTCGATCTAAGCTTTGCTTTAAGCTCCAAGTGCTCCAACATCTTTTCAAGGCAAGCAAGAGCAAAAGATCCAAGTGCTCCAAAGCTCTCTCTCTCTCTCTCAAAGCAATCAGAGGTTCTCCAGGGAGGAGAAAGAAATTCGTGATACAAGTGTACAAACAAGGTAATCT
>JAMKQA010043290.1:0-26902 GCA_024699735.1 Posidonia australis
CAGGCCAATACTCAACAACTCAGGTATAGCAGCTCGTGGCATGAGAGCCACATCTGTTTCAGGTTCCAGTTTCCAGGTAGCAGGAAAGGTTGGAGCACAGAGGAGAGTTTCCTTTGCTAAAGCTGTTGATACATTTGGAGGCGTTTCGGGGAGCAAGGACAAGCCTGGCTTGAGGTTGCTCATCGCCATTTGAATTTGTTGACTCTTTGTGGGTCATTTTGTTTTTTTGATTTGGAGAGTTTGTAATTCAAGACAAGGTGGAGATTGTTGTAAATATGTCTTGAATTATGTCTTTGTTTCAGGGTTAGTTTGGTCATTAGACCATTTAGGTGTCCTATAAAAAGGCTAAGGCACAGATTATGTAACCTCTTTGGCATTATGTAGTCCTATTTTGTCTCCAATTGTGTGGAGAGAACTCCTCCCTCTTCTCTCCAGATCTAGGGTTTCATGTGAGGTTCATCTGTGGGGGAGGGTTTCGATGCTTGGGATGTGAGCATCGTTCGTATTCCTGTTTTCTTCTTCACCACTCGACACAACAAATAAATAGGAGTTTTCACTTGTTAAATTGATTGCTTTATGACCAGTATGTGGCTTAATTAATCAGCCCACAATCACATTGGGTTGGTCTTATTGGTAGTTTTATAATAAAAAGTTTCAACTGACACAATGCTAAGTTATTTTCAATACAAGAGCAATATTACTGAGCTTTGAGTTGTTACTGAGCTCAGTTTATTTTTAGTTTATTTTTTTCTATATTCAATGCTCTCCCTATTGTGCTCTCATTTTATTTTTAATCGATTTGTGATTGCATGATCCTGATTACTTCTTTGTTCTGGTTCAATTTAATATAATTAACTATATTGACATTTTGATGAAAACTAAGTGATGTTTCTTGTATTTTAATAGTTCAAAGATGCCTCTGAAGTTGCCATCAAAGCAAAATGACCGTGGAAAGGGAAAGGAGCTACAAGGAAATGTAATAATTACTTGGTTTTATTAATTTTATCTACTTTTATACAAAATTTTAAACAATTCATACCTAAAAAATTGATATTTTGTTATTGTTATCTTTGTGTGTTTTGAAGAATAATGTTGAGAATAATATCGAGGCACAAGTTCTTCTTTCAGATGGATCATCTCTTGAGGTTAAAAAACAATAAACTGATCTCAATGTTAGAGGTAAACCTCAACACAAACGATTGCGTACTTCCTCTGTGTGGAATACATTTGAAGAGCTTCCTATAGGTCCTGATAATATGAAAAAGCTAAGTGCAAGAAATGTGGTTATGAATGTTCTAGTGATACAAAAAATGGCACTAGTAATATGCTTAAACATCAAAAAAAGTTGTCAAAGGACATATGATATTCGTCAAATGTTGTTGACAAAAAATGAAGGGTCATTGTCCATTCGTTCTTATAAGTTTGATCTTGAAAAGTTCCGTGAGTTGCTAGTTTTGGCTATTGTAAGACATAACTTACCATTCCAATTTATTGAGTATGAAGTAATTCGAGAAATATTTTCTTATATTAATTAGGATATTGAATGATTAGTAGGAACACTGTAAGGTCTGATTGTCTGAATATCTATAAAGTTGAGAAAAAAAAACTTCAAAAACTTTTGCATTCATTTAGTGGAAGGATATGCTTGACTTTAGATTTGTGGACTTCTATTGCTACTAATGGATATCTTTCTCTCACTGCTCATTATATATTTGAAGGCTGGGTATTGCACAAAAAGATAATAGCATTTTCCTTCATGCCACCACCACATACTGGTATAGCATTATCTGAGACAATTTATAAGATTTTAAGTGAGTGGGGACTAGAGAAGAAGTTATTCTCTATAACTTTAGACAATGCATCTTCAAATGATGTATTTGTGTAAATGTTGAAAACACAGTTGAAGTTGAATGATGCTCTTCTATTTGATGGTGATTTCTTTCATATTCTGAACTTGATAGTAAATGAGGGGCTAAAGAGAATTGAGGAATGTGTTGTCAAAGTTCAGGAAAGTGTTAAATATGTTAAAGGTTCACAGGTTAGAAAACAAAAGTTTTTAGATTGTATTGCACAAGTGTCACTCAATACAAAGAAAGGATTACGTCAAGATGTTCCTACGATATGGAATTCGACATATCTTATGCTTGAAAGTGTTATTTTCTTTCAACGTGCATTTCTTCATTTAGAATTGAGTGACTCTAATCATAAGAATGCCTTATCACCTGATGAATGGGATAAAGTGAGAAAGATTTGCAATTTTCTAGGGATGTTTCATACAATGACATGTATCTTATCTGGAGTGAAATATCCTACAACAAACTTATACTTCAAATAAGTTTTTCTCATCCAACAAACATTGATAACATCAATGGAAGATTTGAACTCTTGTACAAGAAACATGGCATCAAGAATGATGAGTAAATTTGAGAAATATTGGAAAGACTATAGCTTGATACTTGGTGTTGCTGTTGTGTTGGATCCTCGTTACAAGATTCAGTTTGTGGATTATGCCTTTCAAAAGATTTATGGAGGAAGTTCTATGGAAATGAGGAATTTTCGTCGCACATTTGATTCTATTTTTGAGCATTACAAGAACATAATGTTTATGTCTTCTACATCTTCTCCAAGTACATCAACAAAGAATGCAAATGATGAAAACTTGTATGATGAGATAGATGATCTAAAGGTATTTCAATTCTTTAACTTTTTATTTAAATTTCAATAAGTGACTTTTCTATGAGATAGATGAAAACTTGTTTGTTTGTGTGTGTTGACAATAAGTGATTCTTTAACTTCTTGTTTGTTTGTGTTTTTTTTGTCTAGTAGTTGACAACAAATTTTTTTTGTTGCAAGAAAACTTGCCATTTGATATGTTAGAGTATGGTGTTTATTTCTTTTTTCTTTTAAATATTATTGATAAAATTAGCCGATTTCTTTTGTATGTGTATATTCACGTTAGTATCCACACAAGCTACTATAGATGTACTACAAAGATAATTAAGACATGATCTTCAACGAATTTTACTATCTAGTGTGGTGATGCTTTTTACTGTAACAAGTTGCTTGCCTTTGTCTTTTTGGTTCCTCTTTTTTAGAATGCTTATTTAGTTGATCTAATAATATAATTATCTTTTTTTGGTTCCTCACATTTACATGTTGATTATCTATTTATACGTATTATGTGGTTGATATAGTTGTTTATGTCATATTTGTTAGGATTTTGACAATTTTAAAAGTGATGAAGTCAATTCAAGCATCCAAAAGACGAGTTTGTTAATATACCTTGATGAACCAAGACTTGATAAGAAGGCTGATATTGATATTCTTGAGTTTTGAAAATTCCAATAGTACAGGTATCCAGATCTTGCTCTCATGACTCGGGATATTTTATCCATTCTTATATCTACAGTTGCATAAGAATCTGCATTTAGTGTGAGAGGTAAATTATTAGATCAATATCGTAGTACATTAAAGCCCAAGATAGTTGAAGCTTTACTTTGTCTAAGAGATTGGTTGTTTGATAAAAAAAGTAGTTTTTATTTCATGTTAAATTGTATTTTTATATGAATCTATGATTATGAGAATGCAATTCTAATTTTTCTGTATTATGTTAACTTAGATTTGGAGCCTAAATTAGATAAACTTACTGAAGATATCATAACGTTGAACACCTCAATTTCCAATTCCAGTGCTCCACTTCTACAATGCATGAGTCTATTCAAGAGGTTTAGTTGAAGGTAGTATAGAATTTTTTTTTAAATTTTAATACTTATAAGTTACATGCTAACGTGTAGAATGT
Organism: Posidonia australis; assembly: GCA_024699735.1. Taxonomy (NCBI): domain Eukaryota; kingdom Viridiplantae; phylum Streptophyta; class Magnoliopsida; order Alismatales; family Posidoniaceae; genus Posidonia; species Posidonia australis. Next base: position 3,800 of record JAMKQA010043290.1, read on the forward strand.
TTCTTTGCAAGGTGGCTGGGGTCAATGATATTGATGGCTATGTGATCTACTTCATTTTCCTTTTATTATTTAGAAATTAGAGTAATGGAACTTCTTCTTCTTTTCTTTATTTAAAACAATAGTTCTTTTTGTATCAATTGAAACAATGGATTATAGATTTCATTATTTTGAATGATGGATGTTTATGTTGTGTTGTAGACTTGGAATATTAATATATGGAACAATGAAATTCGTGAAATATTATTGAATGATTGGTTTCATAATTTATTAATTTGTGTTTGATTTTTCTGTATGTACAAAACGTGTACAAAACATGTAAATATTAAACGTGTACTAAACGTGTATTCGTGTAACGTGTAATATTCATGTAACGTGTAATAAACGTGTAAACATGTACTCATGTCAATCGAATCGTTATTGTGTCAAAATAATACGATTTACTTAAACGTGTACTTAACGGGTCGTGTTGTGTATACACGTTAATAGACAGTTTGTGTTTGGATTTAGTATTAAGTACACGATAATTAAATGAGTCGTGTTTGGATTTACTATATACATATATTATACACGTTTATACACGATACGATAGGTACACGACACGATTCATTTGACATGTCTAACTAAAAGTATAGTATCAAATGTCGATGTGTGTGATTCAAAATTTTGCTGACATGTGTCTTGTTTTTAATTTACCGACACAACTTCAATATAATATTGATATAGAAGTTTTCTAAACAATTGTGGATTTTTTTTTAATATTTTCATCAATACGATACGATACCGAAATATGAAACTAATATTTAGAACTTGACTATAAGAATAATACAAACTCCAAGTGTTGAAGGTGTGAGAGTCTTGCAGCATTTACAGTAATTGTTACACAATCGGGTTGATGGATACCCGATTACATATACGGTACCCACGTAAGTTTAGGGCTCGGGTACTGCCATTCCCCTGCTTACGAAGGCGGCGGCATCTTCTCAGGCCAGCGAGGTTACTTCTCCGACGGTTGTTCTACACTGCCTGCGGTTGCTGTTGCCTGCTGGGGCTCCTCTCGCCCACTTCGTTGTTACTTCTGCTCTTTCTCTTCCTCCCGTTCAATCCAGTCGTCTCACTCCGCCGCCTCTGCACGCTCGCCGGCGACGAATCCGGCCCTCATTTATCTTCCCATCTCCCCCACACCGGCTGCATTGCCATGGTTGATTCCACTTCCTTCTTCATCTTCGTCTTCTTACGCCCCCCATCTTTTTGCGTTTGATCTCTGATTTATGTCATTTGCAGCCGCAAGGTGACTACATAGAGCTCCACAGGAAGCGGCATGGATACCGTCATGACCACTTCGAGAGGAAGAGGAAGAAGGAGGCCCGGGAGGTGCATAAGAGATCCACATTCGCCCAAAAGGTCCCGACTTTATGGTTTTTACTGTGATATGTAATTTTGTACAGATATTGGTTTCAATTTCTTTGTAGTTTTTTGGGTCTAATGGGGTTTTTTGTTTATGCTACTTGTTTGAAATGTTAAACAGGCTCTTGGTATCAAGGGTAAGATGTTCGCTAAGAAACGGTATGCGGAGAAGGCGTTGATGAAGAAAACGTAAGCTTTTGTTGTGTTTCTGTTATTGTATCTACCTAAATTTTGTCGGAATCCAGTTTTAATTCTGTAGTTTTACTGTATTAGTTGATATAGAATTAAATTGCATGATAACAAGTAAACAAATAAAGATAGGTTTGTTCTGTTTAATAATTCATGCACATGAGATTTTGATTTCCCAACTGACTAACCGAGCCAAACCAAGCAGGCACACATGCCTGATAAATCTCAGCTTCATTTGTTTAACGGAGTCACCAATGGGGTTTAAGTTTGGCCTTACGAAATTCAGTAGTACAACAGCTTATCTCACATTAAGAATTGGTTGTATCCATGAAACAAATGAACTTAGAAATTTTCTGTTGCCTTGCAATTTTCTGGTTAGACAATGTAACGTAGATATATCTGTTTGAAATGTTTCAAAATTGTCACTTCTGCACTCTTGCAACCTCATCAGCTAAAAAAATTGTGAATTTGTAATTGCATCATGGAACATTGTTTATAATTGGTTAGATATGCAACAACATATATAACTATGTGTACATCAAATCCACTGTGGACCTTCATGTATCATAGTACTTTTACTGTTACAGGCTTCTCATGCATGATGAATCTTCAACACGACGCAAGGTGGATGATAAGGTTCATGATGGAGCTATTCCTGCATATCTGCTGGATCGTGACGAAACAACTCGAGCGAAGGTAAGAATCTCCGGTGGATTCCTTCTCTGTATGTCTTGGTGTTCCAAATCCTTTAGCCATCCAATGCTGATTGATACAATCACTTTGAGATTCTGGTTGCAAATTCATAAATCATGTCAATGCTGCACCATCTTTCTGCTGAAATATTCGGTTTTTGTTTTAACTTGTGCAGGTTCTTAGTAACACAATCAAGCAAAAGAGAAAGGAAAAAGCTGGTAAATGGGAGGTTCCCCTGCCCAAAGTAAGGTTTTATTGGCTATTTAGCCACGTTATCTATTTACATCAGAGAAAACTTTGCATTTGTAGTGTTTTAGCTTCGAGCTTGACAACTTTTAACAGTACTCAAGCTGCCATAATTTTCTATTATATTACCTGCAATCTTAGCCATGGAATTCTTGTACGGATATTCTTGCAATGTGTCTAATGAATGTTGTATTTGCAGGTGAGGCCTGTTGCTGAAGATGAGATGTTCCGTGTTGTTCGATCTGGCAAACGAAAAAGTTTGTACCTTGCATTCTTTCTATTTAACATTTTGGAATAGTCTTTTCAAATTTCAATAGAGTAGTTTTTGCTTTTCATTATTTTATTTTTTAATTTCTATCATATAAAATTATAAGATCTTATCTCAATAATCTATGCTGGACTATGTCTTGTTATACCTTCACTTTAGAGTTTCCCCCCACTTTGTAGTGTTCCTGTTATACTCTTTAAATTTACACTTGTACTCCCCCAACCTTCCATTATCTGAATTCTTTATTTGATTAGTAACATAATAGACTTCACATGGGGTGGGATGGGAATACAGGATTCACTAATTTAGATGGAACTTCTGTACCACGTGGATGCTATACGCATGTGGTTGGACAAATTTAAGAAAATTACTGGCTATGCAAGTCACAACCTTATTGTATTATACCTCAAAATGTGGTTAATCCTAGATGGATATTAGGTTACAATCAATTGGTTGGAATGCAAACTTGATGCAGCAGATTTAAAAAAAAGAATAGTTGCCAGTTAGTGCCATCCTAACTCCGAAGATGAGTGTGATCTAGCTATTGTACTTGGCATTTTTCTTTTTTCAATTATCAAAATACACATGTAAAATAAAGATATAATTATAAATAATATTATTTTTTTGTTTCACAGCAAATCTTTCATATTTTATTCCAAAGATTGGGAAAATATAGTACCAATTTTTTTTGAGAATTTACTAGAAATAAAAAAAAACATTGCATTTTTCACTTGGGCTAGTTTACTCGTCTTGTTGCTGGCAATGTTATCACTTTGTCATCATACAAGAGACAAAGTTTCACAAGCTTTTTTTTCTTCTAAAAAGCTTGCTATTTAAAAAATATTCAATTTTGACCTTGGTGATCATATGGATAGCTTAGAATTTTTTGGGATGCTTATCAAACTATCCATTCCTCTTATACCTATTCCAGCCAAACAATGGAAGAGGATGGTTACTAAGGTAACATTTGTGGGCCCTGGGTTCACAAGAAAGCCACCAAAGTATGAGCGCTTTATTCGCCCTATGGGATTGCGATTTACCAAAGCTCATGTGACACACCCTGAGCTGAAGTGCACATTTAACCTCGAAATAATTGGAATAAAGAAGAATCCAAATGGTTCAATGTACACTTCTCTGGGTGTTGTCACCAAGGGAACCATTATTGAGGTACTGATTGTAACTGCACTCTATTTGTAGTGTTACTGCCGAGTTATTTTTCTTTTATTTGACTCTGTTTCAATCAAAACTTCAGGTTAATGTTAGTGAACTTGGATTAGTCACACCCGCTGGGAAAGTTGTATGGGGTAAGAATCTTTTACCTGATTTGTACAAGAAATGCTCCGTATTAATAATCAATATCTTATTTTATTATTTCTGATGGATGCAGGAAAATATGCCCAAGTCACAAACAATCCTGAGAATGATGGTTGCATAAATGCAGTTCTACTTGTCTGAGACTCTTGGCAGTCGGCGTCCTCTTTTCCCTTGGAATTAGTACTAGTTTTTGACTTAGCTCATTGTTATGTTTTTTACAAGGTGTACTTAGTTTTTTTTATTTTTGAACGTCTTTACCCAAATGAATGTTATGGTTGTTCTTGTTGGTGCAGAAACAGGCACCTGGTTTTTATATCAACCAAGAATTTTCATTTGTACCAGCCTTATACTTTATGCTAAAACTAGTGTAACTACTAATGTTGAGTTTCTTATTGGTAAAGATCGTGGAACAGGTTTTTTTTAATGTATCCTCTGGTACATAACGACCTGGGAAAACTTCCTGATTTTTCTCCAATATGGCTCCAGGACCTTTTTTTTATACTATGTGTTCCGTGTTTTGGTTATCTTCAATGTTTGAGCAGATGTCTGACAGCGTATTTACATGTGCTTTTTATGTCTGCAATTTGAGGAAATAGCAAACTCCATATTTTCACATGACATGAGGTTTGCAAGTCAGTCTTAGTGCAAAAGGCATCATAGCCGGCTAGGTTGCTATAGGGTTCCGGATTGGCTTGAATGACAAAATGGGTGGGTGGGTTTCAGATCCCGGCAATGATAACTCGTGACTTTTTAAATTTAATTCATACCATATGACATTATTTCGCTTCATTTTGGATATTCAAAAAAACTGTAGATTCATAACACATTTCTAGTTCAGTTACTTCAGAAGCTCATCATCTTACATTCTCGTTAAGAACATATGGACATGGAAACACAATATGAACATTAGCGAAACATCTCCCAACATGACTAATTCTGATTTATAACACACAAAACAGTAACCAATATCAATTCTCTAAATAACACTGGCATGTCATTTCGCATATCAGGGACATCAACACTGGTTCAAGAATGCGGATGTTCCTCGAACTTGAAAAATCCAATTGCAGTCATATTTTTGGAGGCGGCACCTCATGACCACCAATCCCCTGGACAACCTGGATCCTTCCAGTCGTGAGACTCGATGCCAAATCCTCCACCTCTACTTTCACAACATCCATCCTGTTGCCTATATCAGCAAGGTACCGGCTAGCACAGTAAACCCCGACGGCAGTGGCTGCCATCCCATAGACATTGGTTGTCAGCAGACGGATCGGTGTTGACAAAACAGTTGCCACAGGACCACCAATGATCGAGGCTGCTTGGCCACTCTGTCCGATCAGTCCCTGTTCCACCACAACCAGGCCAGTCTTGCAGTAGATAGCAAAGTCCTCGCAGTTGCTCTTGAACACACTGTAGCATCTGAATCCATTGCCAAGCAGATGAGTAGCTCGATGAACCACAACTTCGTCCGGGTCTGACTCTGCAAGAGTGCATGTCCCACCTCGTGCCTTGGCAATAAAAAGGGCAGGGTTAACACCGTACTCGAAACGATATAGGACTCCACCAGCTAGGAAACAATTGAGGCAAGAGGAGACCACTCCATGGGACTCTTGTAGCCTGCTTGAGCAACCAGGGCAGAAGTTCCGAGAATGCTTGACGCTTGGGCTGACCAGGAGGTCCAAAACAGTTCCAGTACCAACTTCTTGTCCTTGAGCTCGAGTGAAATGAATGACCTTGTCATCACCGATATATATGCCTATGAAATGGGAACCATAAAAAGGAAAAAATGACAGTGGGTTAACATCAAGGGAGCCAACTGAAATTTTCAGTGGTAGATTTTATGATATACTTTGCTTCTTGAGTGCCAGAAAGGAAGACCATGTTATGTAATCCACTTCTCATTGAATTCAGCTTCAGCTCAAACTTAAGCTACAGTTTCATAAATTTTACTCTGTTCTTCAATTTAGGTTTGATAAAGTATGCAGACAAGGATAACAACATGTATGTTTTTTTTAGAATACTAACAACATATGGTTAACAAGTTCCATGGCAGGGACAGCTACCAGTTCTATAGCCTGTTTGGCAATTAGCATTCAGCAAAAGTATATGCTCCTTCTGAAAGACGAAATCACTATTGTTACAAAGCATCCATAGGCTAAGAAGAAACATCTGTTTCAAAGCAATTCAAAACAATATGATGCCAGAAAAACAACACTAGTCAACAATAATGGCGATCAACCATAGAAGCAAATAGAGTCAAATGCCAACAAGTTCAAGTTCAAGTTCTCCAATCGTATGCTCTTGTTATCTGGAAATCACGTCGAACCCTAAATCCTAACCGAGAACAACAACACCTGTCAGACCAAACTTAAACCAACAACAAGGAATGCAAGCAACAACAGGACAGACCCTCAATTTCCTTCACCAAAATTCCATACCCAAGTCATGAAAGGGGCAAAAAACAAGGAAGAAAAGGAAGATGATAAAAAGACGGACCATGATGCGCGTAAAAGTAAGCCCTCCACGAATAGATGTGATCCCCGGGCTTCAAGCACTCCTTCCTGATCCTGCCGTGAGCAAAATGAGCCCCATAAAGCAAAGATCTTTACCCATAAAAATGCCATCTTTTCCAGATTACAAATCGACAAGATCGAAGCCGAGAGCACAGGAAATCACCTGTTGGAGAGCAGACCCATTTCAGGAGTCCCCTCAAAATCTCAGATTTGCCGTGACCCCTGGAACCTGAGACGGGCCTTCTCCTCTGGAATATATTTGCCCTCTTTCCTCAGGAGGCGAACCTTCAGGGAAGGGAATTGTTACACCTTTTTCTCAATTTGCTTCCAAAATCCTATATATCGGAATTATTAGCCAAAAGCTTCGTCGTCCAACCTATTTGAGTTGGACCCCAAATTAGACACTAATTTAGACACAACATACATGGTTGTCTAGATGGCATTCCATATATAGGGATGGTAACTCTTAAGCATATGCATCCATTTTATGTCGCAAAGAAACAAAACAATTCTTAAACCATGTAGAAAAACTATAAACCAGGAGGATTCTACTGAAAATATTCCGTCGGCTGCGACGGAGACACCGCGTGGGCCGTGGATTACAATGGTTACCATTTGAATCATAGGCTATAGGTGCAAGGAACGTTAAGAACAACGCCAACCATATCTATAGTAACCGTCGAATACAAAAAACAAATAAATAAATAAAATTCATCAATTATTTGGAAAACCTGCTCTTCCTCCATATTTCCAAGACTACCAGTTTTTCTCCATGGAATAGAAGGAAGTTTAACTTGCTTCTAATGGAAATCACTGCACGGGCTTCATCCCTATCCATATACCTCGGCCCATGCTCACTCCACTGGATGCATGAAATAAGCTTTCCACTCAATTTGGGTCTGACAATGAGGCATGAATGGTTTGAGCCTGGAGAAATAAGGTGCAATAAAAATCCGAATCTCAACTCATATTAACCCCACAACATCAGTGGACAATCAAAACACATCAACTACTACTCGTTTCCGGGCCTGAGCTTTGGCATCGAGGAAGCTCAACAAATTGAGCCTATGGGTGTCTCAAGTCTGAAGCTAAACATTTCAGCGTCTTCTCTCATTTCCACTCATTTGCATCTCTAATTGCAAATTGTTATGCAAGAATGCAACACATTTTGCTTTCCAAACGGAATTTGCTACGGAATCAGGTACAAAATGTCGCAATAATAAACAAACAATTAAGAAACTAATGCCTGCTACTCTCGCACTGACAGCAACCAAGTAGATGACACGACAACATACACTAGAAAGTTACATTATATTCTCTCCCCAATATTCCACTCCTCCACTCACGTTTCTCCACGTCAGCAAACCTGCCACGTCACCAGCCTTGGTACTCGCGGCTATCCAAAATTGACCGCCACGCGTGAATAAGAACACGACAACACCTACCCGACACAACAAGAACAAACGCCGGAGCGCCTTATTTTTTTTTTCTTCCTCCTCCTCTCCACGCCATCTCCGCGGAGGAAGAAGTAGTAAAAACCCAGAGGGCGAGGAATTCACGAAATCCTAACCTAGAATTCTCGCGGATGATGAGCAATTTCGGGATGGATCCCCGGGCGCCGCCGACGGCGACGGCGGAGAAGGCGTTGTCCTTCCTCTCCCGGGGCTGGCGGGAGGTGAAGGACTCCGCCGACGCCGACCTCCAGCTCATGCGAGCAAGGGCCAACTCCATCAAGAGCATTGCCGACCGGGAGCTCGAGAACTTCCTCAACCCCTCCTCTGCAGCCGCAGCGGGCTCCGCCACGTCCCCCTTCCTTGGCGTGACGGCCTCCAGCTCGATTGCGGAGCTGGATTTCGTGAAACGGATACGGCCGAAGCTGACGGAGTTCCGGAGGGCCTACTCGTCGCCGGATTTCAGCAAGAAGGTGCTGGAGAAGTGGGGGCCGAGGGGGAGGATTGGGATCGACTTGTCGGCTATAAGGAGCGCGCTGGTGAAGGACGAGATGGGGAGGGGTGGGAGGGTTTTGGATTTGCATTGGGAGACGTTTCAGTGGGAGGGGAGGAAGCTGGGGTGGAAAGTGGAGGGGGAGGAGGAGGGGAAGGAGTGGGAGCCCATTCGGAGGCTGAAGACGGGGTTGAGGGAGTTCGAGAGGAAGAGCCAGGCGGGTGAGATATTGGGCAATTTCAAGAACAACGAGTTCATGGAGAAAGTTAAATTGAGTTTGGTATGTATTTGTTCTCTTCCTTCTCGAATTTTTAAGAGGATCAACTTTTTTCCGGTTGACTTCAGAATTCTCCTATTTTGGTCCGTTTAGATGGTTAATGGCTACAAATGTTTGTTATTTAATGTTGTCTGTGGAATTCTCCCGTGCTCTAATCATATTGGATGCATAATGGTAGGTGTCACAAATTTTTCTTAGCGTCACACTAGAATCACTCCTGCGGCATTGATCGTTGTCAGTTCAGCGTTACAATGCTTTCACCCACACAATAAAGATAGGGACAAGGTTTAGGGAAACACCCTTTTCTATTGCACTCACTCACAAGTACAGTATGGGAATAGGCAAAGCACTACTTGAATGCCTCACTTGCACTTTGATTGCTTGCTGTATTGCTTGCTCTATTCTACCATTATATATGTGTATATATACATATGCACACAAGCTTACATAGCTTGTGCCATCAAGCCTGTGTCGCTTGATATGGACACCACGAGACTTGGTCTCCTCGTGTGCATCGCTTGGACACCTTAGCCACCTTCACTTGGTTCAATCTTTGCACACTACGCTTTAGTGTCAAGGATTCTCTTATAGCTCTCGTGTAACAGCTGTTGACTCACGTCATGTTGCATTAGCTTTTCTGCAAGAGGTGCCTCCCGCACACTACTTAAGTAAGTGCGTGCCACCACACTTGTGACACAATGCCTCCCTTTGACTCGACGCAATGAGTCTAGGTTGTCTCACGTACCTTGTGTGAACATACTTTAGCCATCTTTCCATGGTCCACACCTTTGCCATGATACCTTAGCGGTCAAAGTCCTTCATGTCCTCTTTGTGCACTGATCCTTGGACAGCTCGACAGCAAGGATAGGGTGTGAATTTTTTTGGTTGCATGGGAATTTATCTAGACATAATAAGTGCAAGAGTCATGGCTCCCACCTGCCCATGCTCCCTCCATCTTTAAAAGTACATCATGTAATTTGGTGAAACAAGTGTTTTAATTCAAGGGCACATGAGATTTAGAGTGGTATTCTTATTGCATTGAAAAACTTTTATGAAGACTAGATGGGATTGAAATAAGCGGTTCATAATAGTCAAATGCATGCGACATTAGGAAGCTTTTCTTCGAGTGGTCCATCCTTTTCCATATCGATTTGTTGTTTTAGTTCTTATTGGTAAAACCTCATGAAGTTAAAGAAATTCATTGTGCTCATTTTTGATGTTGTTTTCTGTGTAGAAACCACTTCGTTGGGAGTCTCCGGATACAAAGGTTGGATCTAACATCTTAAAGTACTCTCTTTTACCATTTTGAATGTGAACACCACTTGAAAGTTGGAAAACACTTACTCTCTTCAACAGAACTTACAAAGTGGTATTGAAAAAAAAGTAATTATTTCTTGCAGGAAGTACCTCCACTAGATGTCCCTGAACTTTTAGCTTATTTGGTCAGGCAATCGGGCCCATTGTTTGATCAACTTGGTGTGAAAAGCGGTATGCAAAGGATGTTTTAGTTCCTCCTTTTGTGTCACCTGTTATTTTAATAAACTCATTGTAGATAGTTGGCAGCATAGGGGATACACGTATACTTTCTCCCTTTAGTGTTATAGATTGTTGTGTCATGGGTAGTTAACTAACAATATTAATTGTTTATTCTCAGTTGCCTTGTCATTTCCCCTTTTTTTAATTCTAGTTATTTTATTGACATCAGATGAAATAAATAAAATTAGAGATAACAAAATTCCGGCTAATTTCTCCTCCCACCCATTCCCTTTTTTGGCTATTTAGTATAGGAAGGGAAAAAAATTCAAAATGATAATTTTTGCAATTTTTAGGTTTTAATGGAAGAGGCTAGATGTTCTCTATAAGAAGCTTATTTTACCTTTATTATGTTTCTCTGGATCATTTTAATATGCACTATTTAGGATTTAGATAGATAGGTGCTTGATCACCTTTGTAGGATATACCATATAGGCTTGTTGCTTGATGTTGTCTATGTGACTTATCCATTACTATCTTGATCAATTGTGTCAATGATTACTCTAGTAGTTTGGTTTCGTTAAAGCCCGATTATGAATTCTTTCTTATTCCAGTTCTGTAATTTGCCAGTCTGTTAATTTCTTTTCTATCATGGTATTTGAATGTTGTAAGGTTTCAATAACCAAATCCTCTAGTTTGTGAAGATTCGATCAGTGCTGGTCTAGATGTTCTTGAAAAAGTTCTATGCAATTCTTACCATGAAGTTATAAGTGACAACCATTTATTGTTTCTGGTAAGTAAACATGAGGGTAGATATATATATTTTAAGTAAGTAATAAACCTTCTTTCAACTTTGTGTTTTGTGCTTTCCTCTTGAGTTTCAGACTCAGTTATTACTTTCTTCAATTTTGGCAAGAATTTATGATTTTTATGATCCAACAAGCTCAACTATGAGCCATTTTTATGATCACTTTGGCGAGTATGTATAGAAGGTTACTGATAGAATATTACTTCCTAAGCATCTAAACCTGCAGATTTGTTGAGGAGGCAAGTTTTTAATTTTCATATGACATGAACACAACTATGTTCATCATCCTTGCCCATGCGATTGTTTTCTCTGAGTCTTGTCTGCAAACCTGTGACTTCAATGTGGTTTTACAGGAGAATGTCCAAAATTTACTATTTAGTTAGGTGGTTAACTCATTTGCAAACATGTTTATGTTTATGTGCTAATTTTGTCTTATATTCTGTGTGTAAAATACAACAATTATCTGACAAGTCCTGGATTTAATTTGTCATTTTAAGTCCACAATTTTCACTGTTGATCTTTCATCTAGCGGTCATCATTGTATCACTGTATAACTGTATGGTAGAACCCTTGTATCAAAGAATTGAATACAAGAAACAAAGCACATGCATTTGCTTTTGATGGGGGTGTAAGAATAATTAATTTTATTAATCATCTTGATGATGCAAATTTAACCACACCTCCTAACCATGATGTCTACAGTTGACTATGATAATCAAATTGCGCATTGTATTTTTTTCCTCCATCAATCAAAACAATTAAGCTGCATTTTAGAAATTCTAAACTATTGCAGATAAAATGGAACAAAACAATGGTGTTGTGGGGGATACCTTTTACTCAGCAACTGCCATTTTTTGGCCACTACAATCAATCATGTACCTTTTACCTTTAAAACTAACTGACTTAGTTTATTGCTAAAAAAAGAAAAGTAGGAGCATTTTAAATGGCTATTCCCTAAGACACTCTTATTCATTCTAATTTTTGAAAATATAACCTAGTAGCATTCTTAAAAAATACATAAATGATAACATCTATTGAGAATGTAGAGTTTTTTTTTGTTATTCCGTTATTTATTTTTGAGGTCAACTAAAGTATAGTATTTTCAAGTAGACATTGTAGACTGAACTTATTTTGAATCAGTTTCACAACACATTAACATTCTGTGGAATGTTTGTTTTGTAAAATAAGATTTGTTTTGCTGTAGACATATGCAACAAAATAGTGGATGCATTATGCAGCAGAAAGAAGGAACATCTTGTATCACGGTCTCTTTCTATGGGAGATCTAGAGAAGGATAGCATGAATGATGAACTGGATTACAGGATAGCGAGTGTACTTCAAAGTACAGGACACCACCTTGAGGAAGATTTTTGGGACTTAAAGCAGCACGATCACCCTGATAAGAAACGCCATTTTGCTATCATCACAACTGCAAGTCTTCCTTGGATGACTGGGACTGCTGTTAATCCACTTTTTCGGGCAGTCTATCTGGCTAAGGCTTCTAAACAAAATGTAACCTTGCTGGTACCTTGGCTTTGCAAGTCTGATCAGGAATTAGTCTACCCCAACAGTTTGACTTTTGGCTCACCTGAAGAACAGGAATTTTATATACGGAACTGGCTAGAGGAAAGGACTGGCTTTAAGGCAGATTTCAAAATTTCTTTTTATCCTGGAAAGGTACTGTTTTCTCTTACAACTTTTTCCTCTATTTTACTAAATTTAATGTCTACACTACTCTCTTAAAACTATCGTTTATTTTCTTTTTCTTGACTATAGTTCTCAAAAGAGAGAAGGAGCATCATTCCTGCTGGGGACACATCACAGTTCATCTCTTCCAATGAAGCTGACATTGCAATACTGGAGGAACCAGAACACTTAAATTGGTACCATCATGGAAAACGCTGGACAGATAAGTTTAATCATGTGATTGGTGTTGTCCACACAAATTACATGGAGTATATAAAGAGAGAGAAGAATGGGACCCTCAAAGCTTTTTTTGTGAAGCATATAAATAACATGGTGGTAAGAGCATACTGCCACAAGGTATATTTCTTTTCCTTCTCATTTTCACCCTTCGTTATTTGGTCTTGATTATTGGTCTAATGGAATTCCTATATGTGGTCTTAATCAAGTCTTAGATATGAAATCACATTAGCCTTGATGCCTCTACAGCGTCACCTAATTAAAGATACCTGAAAGCTGTCTTGGACTTGTATTGTGTATGCATGCAGGTCCTTCGCCTTTCTGCTGCTACGCAAGATCTACCAAAGTCGGTTGTGTGCAATGCCCATGGTGTGAATCCCAAATTTCTGAAGGTTGGGGAGAAAATTGCTGCAGAGAGGGAACTTGGAGAAAAGTCCTTTTCCAAAGGAGCTTACTTTTTAGGCAAGATGGTCTGGGCAAAAGGATATAGAGAACTGTTAGATTTGATGGCAAAACACAAGAACGATCTTGCTGGTTTCAAGCTGGATGTGTATGGAAATGGTGAGGATGCACATGAGGTTCAATCTACTGCAAGAAAGTTAGAGTTGAATCTCAATTTTCTCAAAGGGAGAGACCATGCTGATGATTCACTTCATGGGTAACTAAGTGGGCTAATGATTTTTTTTTCCTCATCAAGTTTGATACTGATGTTTGTCTTGCCTTTTATTTTATACAGTTACAAGGTTTTTATAAACCCCAGTGTTAGTGACGTTCTCTGCACAGCTACTGCCGAGGCACTTGCTATGGGAAAGTTTGTTGTCTGTGCCGATCATCCTTCAAATGATTTTTTTAGGGCATTTCCCAACTGCTTGATCTATAGGAATTCAGAGGACTTTGTTGCAAGAGTAAAAGAGGCAATGGCCAATGAGCCTCAGCCTCTCACTACTGAGCAGAGATACAATCTTTCATGGGAGGCTGCAACCCAGAGATTTATGGAGTACTCAGAACTTGACAAAGTATTGCATGATAAGGATGAGGATTTAATTGAAGCTATCAGACCTAATAATACCAGAAAGATCAAGAAATCAGCTTCCATGTCTGATTTGTCGCAAGTTGCCGATAGTGGATTGGCATTTGCTCATTATTGTCTCACAGGCAATGAAGTTTGTAGACTGACTACTGGAGCAGTACCTGGCAGTAGGGACTATGATCTGCAACACTGCCGGGATTTGCATCTTCTGCCCCCTCAAGTGCAAAATCCCATTTACGGTTGGTAAGTGAAGCCCATATGTGCTTACTACTGTGTATGATACTCAAGTGCAAAATCCCATTTACGGTTGGCAAGTGAAGCCCGTATGTGCTTACGACTGTGTATGATACTCAAGAGAGTCAATTTTGGTGTACTTTTAACTTCTCTATGTTGATACCACTGAAGATTAGTATGAGCACCTCTTCATCCTTCCAAACTGTGGATATTAAAAGGGTGAGCATAGCCATCAAGATATTTTTGTTCTTTATTTGTTTAGTGGTAAACTGTTAATGACCTTATGTTCACGTTGATATAGTGTTGAATTCACAACAGTTCCAAGTCACCTTGGATGTAGGTTCTTGTAAAGCATTATATTTTATTTGTATTGTTCTTAATGACATAATCACTATTAATCAACGATTTGGACTTGTTGTATATATAATTTTGATGCAATTTCAGTTTAGTCTAGGCTTTCCTAGTAATTATAATGTTGGAGTAGAAAAAGAAGAGATCTAGTAGACAGGGCACAAGTTTATGTAACTGTTCATTTTGTTGAGAGACTGCATGAATGTATTCAGCGCAATTTTAGTAGTTGGTCATTTTTATCTGTTGGCTAGTTGCACATCTTCAATGTGGATTACTTGTTTTCATTCTAGCCAGTTGATTATTTGGTCTCACTGCAGCGATAAATAAATGCTTAGACTTTTCATAGTTTTCCTCTTTTATCGCCTTATTTTTATTGTGAGGTATGTTTTACAGTAAGTAAAACTGAAGGATTCGCTTGGCTCTTCTGTTTCCCTGAGACTTGAAGGGAGAAAAGTGCTTGTTTTAGACTTCAATCCCAATTACTCATGATAAACAACCCTTTTGTAGGATGTGATCGTCGGTGAAAATGATTCGAAATCTGTTACTGTGTTGCCGTAAGAACATTCTGCATGCAGTAAGCTTGTTACCTTAAAATTTGTTTAGGTCGACTCTTGATAAATCCATGCCTATTCAACTTAGCAATTTTTTCAAATTTATGTGTAGCATTCAGTTATTGATCCCAGTAAAAGAACTAGTGTGCAGCAGCACTGACAATGTTTGAAGTAGTGTTTTATACTTGAAGAAATAGTAGTATGTAGTCAAATTTCTACCTGCGTTCAGTTATTGATCCCAGAAATTTAGTGATATTCTGGCTGCATTAGTTGGTTTTGCTGTTGCACATTGTGGGAGACATTTTCCTTTGTTAAAATTACCAAATTAATGTCGACTGTAATGCTGTTTCAATTAAATTTTGATGCAGAATTTGGTCAAAATAACAGAGATCAGAACATTACTTGAAAGAAGGCAAACCATGAAGTTGAGAAGAAATCTTCGGAATCCAGACATCATATGTCGGTAAAGACATTTCAAACCAACCTCTATGGTTGCTTGGTTCCTACAAGGCTGCAATAGCAATCTGCTGTATGATACAAGCCGTGTATGAAAAGTACTTACTTCGTGCGGATAACTAGTGGATTGGGTGGCAGTAAGGCATGTATGCTGATCAAAGAGTAGGTGGGGGATCTCTTGAGGCTTAAAATGTCTGTGGCGGATTCTGAAACAATGACTCATCTGTCACTTGCGAGAATCACGAGTTTCTGGAAATTGGTCAGATTCTGTTCTCGAGTGATGGGATCCATTTGCATTACTAACCACTAATCTTGACTTGCTTTGACATCCACATCTCTCTAGATCATAAAGACTACAATTTATGTCAAGAAAATTCTTTCCTTACCCTAGAATGTCCTATTTAATGGTGTCAAAGATCCCATTCTCAAGGGCTGAGGTGTTTCCAGCATGCACCTGCCGTAGTGGAGCTCTACTTCTCGGATGTGCTGTTTTTCTTCCTTTTTTTAGAGACAAGGTAGATATTAGTTTGGGAGGAGCCGGACGTGCTGGTTTTCATTTTCTTATGCTAGAAAGTAACCCTTATGCCTTCTACTGCTTTACAATGACACATGTATCCTCTTCCTTTCCTGAAGGGGCTTGCACCATTGCCCATTGAAGGGTTGTGGGAGAAAAGAGCACGGGAAATGATGGTTTGTGGTGGGTCGTCCATAAAGAATATTGTCTAATACCCATTAGGGATTCATTGTAATCCTCAAGCAGATGCCTCTTACATGCATATTAGTTTAGTAGTCTAATTACTTCTATTAGTCATAGAATTAGTATTGGATACCTTTGGCAATCGTTTGGTAACACATTTTTCTCTTTTGTTTTTTATGAGTTGCTTCCTTTGAGAGTTCATTTGGGAGTTTATATGCAATGAAGTATTATTGTTTGAATGCAATAACATGTAAACTAACATTTTTCCATAAAATAACTAAATTATTCTCTTCATCCCACATTTGTCAACATCTCCTCTTTCAAGTAATCTTGTTGGTGATTGGACTGAGTCTAGGTTAGGATCTCTGTTACTTGCACGGTTATCCGTGGATTATGAGATGAAAGGGAGACATGATCTTCGATAGGAAGTGGGAGCGACGATGGCAACAGAGGCAAGCTAGATGGAAATAGGGGTGGAAGTTAGCGTAGGGGTGAAAGCCGATGGTGGGGTGGTGATGGGAGAGGAAGGGATGAGAGAGAAAAGGAGTATTTGAGGTGTTTTATGTTTTGGTTTTCTTGTAGTTTTATGATTTCAAAGAAGATAAAATAGGAAATAAATTAGAAAGAAGTTAGTGTTTTTCAAAAAGTTCCCTTAATTAGTTTTTTTATTTTTGATGTATTTTATGAATTTTACATATGAGAAAGCGATTAGCGTTTTTCAATAAGTTAGCATTTTTTTTCTTATTTGGTTTAACTTTTTCATCTAAACTAATTTATTGTAAATACATTAGAGTAAATAATCATTACCAAACATGATCTAAGAAAGACATGATAAGAATATAAGATCGATAACGTTACCAGCTTATTGCTGATTTATATTGCCCAGTATGCTTGGAATGATGATTATATGTGCACTGACTTATGAATTCTTGGCCCTAATAACTTAAGCTCATTATGCTTCTTCTTGTTTAAAAGATAAGAGAAGCAGCTTTATTTCTTGTTTTGTTTTCTTGTAAAGACAAGACTGTAAAACCAGGTGAGAATGAGAATGTGATGTACTGTGAAAAAGCTTGAACCATCTAAAGTTAACAAATATCGATAGAGAATTGCTACGGTTTCCACGTCCATCTCAGAAGATACTTATACACTGCATGAATTTTTTTTTTATCCCAATTGCAAAAAGGTTTTCGGTGGGGAACAACTCCGCCTGACAACTGAAGTCCCATTCATTCCTTTTTGTTATCACGGATATGTGTAAGAAAACAATGATTTTTGTGGTTCAAGCATGTCATATGATCAACTTTTATTTGTTATGCAATATATCTTAACAGTAATGAAGAAGGTTGGTTAAACCATCTGTAGAAAGAATCTGATTTTTTTCTGAGATAGATAGAATCAGAATCAATTCTGTTTTTCTTTTTCTATATCTCACATCTGAACGTAGAAAAGTTGGCAGCAGCCAGGACCAAGAACTTCAGTTCTGATTAGTCTCATATTAAGTCGAACTGTTCATCGAACAATTCCTAATACAACAGAATTTAAAGGTTAATTGCCAATCTCATACGAAATTTTATCTTTTAAGGTCTTCGGCATCTTTATGTTAAAGAAAACCTCCTTTGCGTGCACGTCAATCTGAGAAGAAGAAAATACATCACAAAGTGAAAAAAAAAAGCAACACGAGAGAGATCTGAAATTGTTAAGAACCATAGAGCCGTGAGAATCTAATTATTTGAAAATTTATTATGGCCAAAAGATCTACATTACATGCAGTTTTGGTTTTATTAGAAATAATAGGATTACATGTTCACATATTTATAACAAATATAACTCCCAAACCATTGTTTGTTACCCATTAAATGAGATATATTAGAATGGTCGACTGCTGCAGATTGCACAACAAACAACATGTGTTGAAGTCAGACACTGGTCTCAATGCTAAATCTCTAGTCGTTAGCGATTATCCTTCTCTAAACAGGGATTGTTTAGATTCTAATAGCCAATGGTTATTCATTTCTAAAAAAGTAATGGACCTGCCTAAGATTCAGCACCTGGAGAATAGATTCAAGTGAAATTTGAGTTTGTTTGTAACCAACTACACTACATACAGAGATATCACTTCTCTATAGTAATGGAGACACGATGGCTGCCTTCATCATCTGAAACTGGATTCACAGTGCCGTTGGGAAGGGATATGGAAACTCTTGAAATCAGCAAGCTGCGCAAGTTCACTGGTTGACTTTGCAATGTTCTGTGTAGACATGACAATTTCTGTTAGAATCGAGGCAATTGTTGTTGCATGGATAATCTCAGAGAAGGCAGCTTCATCTGTCAAGATCCTCTTCAAGCTGTTGACAATGGAACTAGCTTCCGCAACTTGTGTTTCGGCGGAAGATGGAATTCCAATTGTTCGCTTAGGCTAGTTCCTCCAATGCTTTGCTGGACTCTGAGCACATCACCTTGCACGCCTCTTCGATCTTTCTTTGAGATTCTGATAACATCTACAGATTTGCACCGTATCAATGTAAAACATTTCTCGTTATGTTCATATAATCTCTGCAGATTTCTATGAGATGGAATCAGCCAAAATGAGTACCAGGAATTCTCCTTTGACGACATGAACATTGAAGGCCTCAATGCAACAGGCACATTGACGAGCTGAGGCTCCAATTTTAAGGTACTGCTTCCATGGATGGCGGTAGCCAAAGCGACCATGGCCTGGTTCCCACCTTGCCAAATTAGCCTGCAAATTTGTAGACATGAGATTCAAATTTCTAGAAAAAGAGTGTAAAAATGACAAAAGCAAATATATATGCATATGATGCTGCAACCATAGATCTGTTAAGCTGATTAATAACAATCTTATGGTATACTATTCTGTTCATATTTTGATATCGAACAAGGTATACCTTTCTCAACACACAATATCATCCATAAATCACGTTTTTAAAAAATTTCTGATCCACACAATATCATCCATAAATCATACTAGGGCATGGGACACTGGTACAAAGATCGATTGTCACCATTATAAGGAAAAGCTTTGGATCGTGTAGAACATGGTACTCATTGACATTTGAGAAGTTCTAAGCTTTAGCAGACTCATAATGGTGTTTATGCCAACGCCAAGGTTACAGTTTCATCGTTGATTAGAAAAAGAATGGTCAATTGCTCACCAGAGATTCCTCTGTGACTTGAGTGCAGAACACTTTTGTAAGCTTGAAGGTAGGAATTGTTCTCTGCCTTTGCAATTTCCTTGCTTTCCCTCTCCGCAAAGTACTCTAAAGCCAATCCTACATATTTAACGACCCACTGTCACACAGGATGGAAAACATTAATGACAGAACATCTCTCTTCCATTCGTTATGGAATCAGAAGATACCTTCCAAGTATACAGCGAGCTTTTCAAGATTGAGAGCGACAAGGTCATGGAGATCTCCTCCTGCCCACACTGGAAATAATCAGACCGAGATGATGATGCAGCAAGCCCCACCAATTGCGATGGTTGACAGTCTCTGGTGGGCAAACTCAAGGAGCTTGTCTACCATGCAGCGTGACACAGTTACAAGGCAAAATGTCAGGATGAAAATCAGCATGCCGTAGTCATACCTCACTTTGATTTCTGGCATGAACCGACTGAAAGTTGCTGCAGCAGCTGCACATCAGAGTAATCAATTCATCTCAGGTTAAAAGTATCATGCACGGTAGCCATGTATTCTTATATTTTACATGCAGATGGGCTTGCATATACGTATGTTGGTAGACATGCATGTGTTGCTTGTGTACTTAATGCTTGCAACGTATGTACCATTACTACATTATGCATTTCTAGAATTGTTGCTACATAGAATTTTAGATCTCAGGAAAATGGAACATGCATTAAAATTACCAAGTAAGAATACAAAGCATCCAAGAAGGATAGGCTCTGCCTCTTCACCTGGAAGGCCTGCCAAATGATGAGCACCAAGTCCCAAGTGCACCAACCAGAAGAGTTGCAAATGCTATGTTTAAACCTTGGCAGAAATTGCACTCATGAATAAACTCCAGAGATCATATTCTCATATACCTCACAACCATGAAATGCCAACTGCAGAGCTTTTGGCTGTCCTCTCAGCTCTGAACACATGATTCTCTGAACTGTCACTACTCTCTTTGTACCAATGGAATTCCAGTGGCCCGACTGTTGCCAACTCAAGACACTTGTGACGGTCGTCAGATGGAGACTTCGACGAGGTAGAGAATTTCAGAAAACAAGGTATGTTTTTCGATGATCTTTTTTATTTATTTTCCTATCTATCTATAGTGGAGCTACAACACCTTCACCATCCTCCGCCCCCCGACTCCTCCTCATTAACGCCGACCATTAACTTTGACGAATCAATGCCATTAAACCAAGGAGGAAACGGTTCCGTTTCCTCCTTTGACCACATTGACTGTAACGATGGTCTTTATGACCACCAGTCAACATCTCCCACTTGGTGATGAAGACCGCACACAAGTTCCATGCAAGGAGATGTTAATCTTCCACTTCCACTATTTGTGAAGTGTATAACTTCAATTTCCACTTCCACTATTCATGAGAATGTCCTTTATTTCCACTTTCACTATTTGTGAAGTGTATAATTTTAATTTTTCACTCCCACTATTAATGAGAAGGTTCTTCATTTCCACTATCTATGGAAATGTTCATTAATCCCATTAAGTTTACAAACTTAATGAAATTTTCTGCTGTAATTCCTTTAGTTATAGGATCAGCAATCATATCTAATGTGGGTATGTAACTCAGTTTTATTTCTCAACTTTTCACAATACCACGAATATAGTGATAATGTATATTAATGTGTTGTCCTATTGTTGTATTTACACTACTATGTACAAGACTTATTGTCGTTTGGTTATCACAATACATTTCTATTAGACCATTTATCAAGTTAATATTTAAGTCATTTATAAATCTCCTGATCCAAACAGCATGTGATGCAGCTGCACTACAGGCAACATATTCAGTTTCCTGTGTGTATTTCGCTACACATCCTTGCTTTTTACTTCCCTAAGACACAACTGCACCTCCAAAGATGAATACATGTCCCGAAGTGGACTTTCCATCATCTTTGCCGCCACCCAGATCAGCATCTGTATAACTAAGCAATTCAAGCTCATCCACTTGATAAATCAACTTATGATGCAGAGTTCCTTTCACATACTTCATTATTCTTTTTACAGCTTCCCAATGTTTTGTTCCGGGATTACTTTGATACCTGCTGACAATACTTACAACATATGCCAAGTCTGGTCGTGTACATAATATAGTATACATCAAACTTCCAACCACTTAGGCATAAGGTGCTCTTAAAGGTTCTTTCTCCTTTCCAGGACATTGGTCCTTAATCTTTTCCCAAAAACATATGGTGTAGTGGCTGATGAGTAATTCTCCATTCCAAACCTTTTCAACACTGTACGTAGTTATTTTTCCTGATTTATACTCAGTATTCTAGATCCCCAATCTCTAAGGATCTATATTCCAAGAACATAAGATGCTTCTCCCATATCCTTCATCTCAAACCTTTTGCTAAGTTCTTCCTTTGTGTTGTTCAACATGTCAGTATCATTTCCAGTAAGTAAAATATCATCCACATACAATGATAATATAATAAACTTGCTCCCACTTTTCCTGACATATACACGATAGTCTAATCTATTCGAAACAAATCCCATATGGACAATCACATTATGAAACTTATGATACCATTGTCTAGAAGCTTGTTTCAAACCATATATTGACTTATTTAATTTGCACACTTTGTCATCATGTCCTTTTACCTGATATCCCTCAGATAGTGACATGTAAATTTCTTCATGCAAATCACCATTTAGAAATGCAGTCTTTATATCCATTTGATGTAATTCTAAATCCAAATGTGCAACGATAGCCAAAATAATCCTTATAGATGCGAACTTAGCTATTGGAGAATATGTTTCTTGATAATCAATTCCCGATTTTTGTGTATAACCTTTAGCAACTAACCAGACCTTATACTTATCAATAGACCCATCAACATTTAGCTTTTTCCTAAATATTCATTTGCATCCTATGACTTTTCTCTCACTAGGTAAATCACATAATTCCTAAACATTATTCTTTTCTATTGAATCAATTTCATCATTCATGGCCTCAAGCCATAAATCTTTTTCCTTTGATTCAATAACATCTTTGTATTTCATAGGTAACTATGTGATTTTTCTCTATATCTGCTATTAAGCATGAAAATTCACAAGAATACAAATGATAGTCATTCATTCAAGCAGGTTGAGTCCTTATTCTTTTGTTGCTAATAGACTCTACCGGTTTAATTTCATTTTGAGTGTGTTCATTTTGATTTATTATTCCATCATTTCCATTTACAGGCTCATTTTGGTTTTCCCTTATATTTTCCATAGGTTCATTTACATTTTCCATATTTTGTTTCTCCTCAATCATAGAGTCATGTTCCGGGATATCATTGAAATAATTATCTCCCACTACAAGTAGTGGTTCTATTTCATTTTCATTTTCTTCCTTTTCTTTTAAATTTTCAAGAAAAGTTGCATCTCTATATTCAATGATTCCATTTTCTTTATGGAAAAAATTATAACTAAAAGAATTTTCACAATAACTTATAAATGTACACTTCAAGGTTCTAAAATCTAACTTATCCCTTAATTGACCAGGAATAAGTACATGAGTTACAGAAC
>JAMKQA010043291.1:0-18876 GCA_024699735.1 Posidonia australis
ATCACTCCCATGCAAGCACTGGCCAGGGAAAATGACCAAATTGCCCCTATGCCAATTCTTGAGCATGCATCTTGATCTTTGCATTTAGTCTTGCCATGACATTCATATTAGCATGATTAGAGCATAATCCAGGTTTAGCAAACATTCATCAAACATTTAGCAAGCATTTGGACTAGATAGACCGAGTTTCTCGGGCGTACGAGGGTGCTTAATACCTTTCTCGTGCGTAATAGGAATCCTTACCCATCCTCTGGTTAGCAGACATCCAGCCTTCCCATCTGCATCCCATGCATTCATCCTTTCGTGGTTTTCCTCGTCTTTCCCTAAAAAGACTAGGTGGTGACTCCTTCCCTTTTCTTTTTTTCTCCTATCCTATCCTTGCGCCTTCGCCATCCTGGCATGCCTGTGGTCCCCTTCCCCCTCCCTCCGGGTCGGGCATGGTCACACACATCTTCGGGCGTATTGTGGCGATCTCGCTCAGCTCTAGGCTGACGAGTGGCTTCTAATTCGCCTTTTCTAGAAAAGTCTCACCGGTACGGCTCTGAAGTGGTTCACATCGCTGGATATGGCCGCCATCAGAACTTGGAACGATCTGAGTCAAGATTTCCTGGAGCAGTACTCCTTTAATCTTGACATGGTCCCAAAGCACGAGGACCTAGTCGCCACCAAGTAGAAGCCCCACAAGCCATTCGGGGAGTATGTCGGGCGCTGGCGAGCCCTCACTTCACAGGTACGCGATAGACCCTCGGACGAGGAGTCTATCAAAATCGTTATTCGAGGAGCGCAACCAGCCACTGGGGCACTGCTGAGCATTCAGCCCATCTCCACTTTCTCTGCTCTGATTAAAGCTAGCACCCGTGTAGAGGATTCACTCAATAGCGGAAGTTTCCCTGTGCTTGCAACATTCGCCAAGCAGATAATGGCTACCGGCAGATCCAGTAACAATAACAATGGCAATAATGGATCTAACATTGGATTCGGTTGGAAGGAGTCCGCTAGGAATGCTGTGGCTTATGTAGGAGCTCCTGCTATGCCAACAAATGTGGTGAGCCCGCCAACTCAGAATCAGGTCATTTATTCTCCTGCATCTAGAGCACCACACACTTCACAAATCACTACCATCGCCGAGCCGGTCTACCAGCCAGCACTGGTAAGGCAAGGGCGTTACCTGGGACCTAGGCGGTTCCCACAACCTGAGAGAGACTACACTCCTCTGGTTGAGCCGTTGAGTGTCATATTTCCTAAGGTAGCGTCATTACTGAAGCATCCAGAAATCCGCCCACCTCCTAACCTGGTTCCACCATGGTTTAAGGCGGATTGATTTTGCAGTTACCATAGAGTCGCCGGGCACTCTACGGATAATTGCTATACATTTCGGAATACTATTCAGAACTTGATTGACCGCAAGGCTATCACCATTAACACACAGGAGGCAGAGCCTAGGCCCACTGCACAGACACCTCACTCATCTGCATCCACACCTAGCAGTATAGTCAGCCAGCCTTTGCCTGAGCATGCATCGGGAACCTCGGGAGTGCAGATACTATTCAGGAACCTAGAGAGTGAGGGAGCCACCTTTCATTGTGAATTAGGCGAAGTATCCAAGCTCTTCATGGACCCTACACCTCCAAGAAGGAGATAAAATGTTAGGGGTGAGAATGAGAGCATGAGAAATGAAAATAAAAATAAAAATAAAATATCTATGAAAGGGCATAAAAGAATAAGAAGACAGAAGTCGCAGATAGAAGTCCGCCCTAAAGAGAGAGGCATGTCGGGTAGCCCTATCCCTCAAGTTTATCTTGGAGAGGAGTTGGAGTAAATACCTGGGAGGAATGACCAAAAGGGCCTAGCCACCCCTTTAAACAAGCAGTAGCTCCCCATCATAAACCAGGTACCTATTACCTCCAAGCCAGGGATAGGGTGAGCCCACATGCTTATGAGGGGAGAATAAAGAATAATTAAAATTAAAAGTAGGGGTATGGTCCAGTGGGGTTTGGAATGGAGCCCAAAACACAATGACCCATTTCTAGAGAGCCACCCAACAACTAGGGGCTTGGATAGAGTCTCATGAGGTCTAGAGTTGCCATTCCCTTATACTTGGCAATAGGCATCCCAACGCTGAGGGTACCAATAAGATCCAACAAATCATTTAGCATGCATACATTTCTTCCTGCAAACATCATCCTAATAAACGTCGCAGAGTGTCATTTGGCTTTCTTGTCTTGAATGCGACATTGTCTTTCAATTCAAGAGAATCAAGCGGACATCACCTAAACCAGGGGCATGTAAGTTGCTCTGGTTGGTTTGGGACCACTTATGTTAACCAGGGGCATGTCAGCTGTCCTATGGTTGGCCACATTGAGCCAGTACTTGACAAGGGGCATGAAAGCTGCTTAGATTGGTTAAGAGTCTCCCGTGTTAGCCAAGGGCATGTCAGTTGTCCTATGGTTAGACGCTTTGATCCATTTCGACCAGGGGCATGTCAGCTGTCCTATAGTCACACACTCTGAGCCAATGCTCGACCAGGGGCATGTCAGCTGCTTTATAGGTCGATGATCCCCAGTAATCGGTCGGAAGGCGCAATCAAATGATCCCAGTTCCCCAAGTCTGCTGTCCTTATCTCACTGCTTGGTTAGAGCTAGTTGGTAACTAGGACATTCTCTTAGGGTTGTGCACAAGATTTGGTCTTTTCAGCTCCTTTAGCTACAGTCTTCAGTTCTGGGTCAATCCCTCCGTTACTATTTTAGTTTTTATCTGCCTGCCTTGATTCTGCCAAGTGTTGTTGAACTAGCAAAGTGGAAATCTTGTGTTGAAGAATAATGTTTTGAAATGTTTATAGGAGATCGTCTACCCCTTCAGAAGAGTCTCGAGCCAAAAAAACCGAGGTGCCTTACAGATCATGGGGTACCCCACAATGGTTGTGCCCACACACTACTTAGATGATCTCCAAGCTTGGATTAAACAGTTAACTGAAAGTGACTGCGACAAGTTGCGGATTTGGGGAATCTCCACAAAGCTTCTGGACATCGCAAAAGTGGAGGTTTCCCGATACATTTTGTGTGCGGTTGCCCAATTCTGGAAGCCGGATCATCAAGTATTCCATTTTGGGAGAATCGAACTGACGCCAACCCTAGAGGAAGTACACAGAATTTGTTGCCTACAGAAGTTCCTAGGACCCACAGTGTTCATGCGGCGAGATGGGTATTCCTCAGTGTTGAACGAGCTTACAGGCCTACTGACCAGTGAGTGTGGGCGCCAGCTTATTTGTACCAACGGACTGTCTCCTATGTTGAAGTTGGCTTACTTTGACAAAGTGGCCGGAATGCGTGCCTCCCTAGGCGACGAGCTGTGGTTAAAAGGCTTTGTTGTCCGCTTCCTGGGAGAGTTGATCTTCAGCCATGGCCGACTGGTGGTGAATATTGAAGTTGCTGAGATTGCCTTGGCAGTTGTCACCCGACAGATAGATTTGGCTCCAGTCATCCTGGCAGAAATTTATCAGGTGCTAGACCGATCATTGCGGCACTACCGACACTTCTATGGCTGTGGAGCTTTTGTACAAGTTTGGATGGCTATACATCTAGGTGTAGCAGTCTTACGCCCATAGCGATCAGCCTTTGAGTCCTACTGCCAAAGTGGCCACGCGTGCACGCTCACCTCAGTTCAGAAAGAGTACGAGCGATTACAAAGCCTGACAGAACAGAAGATCATATGGCGTATTATTCCATCAGCTTCTTGCAACTTTGAAGCATTCTTCAATACAATAGACATGCGGTTTATCGTCCTGCCGGGGTTGTCTGGGGGAGTGGAATACCACCCAATCCGTGTGA
Organism: Posidonia australis; assembly: GCA_024699735.1. Lineage (NCBI taxonomy): Eukaryota > Viridiplantae > Streptophyta > Magnoliopsida > Alismatales > Posidoniaceae > Posidonia > Posidonia australis. The sequence continues at coordinate 3,828 of JAMKQA010043291.1, forward strand.
TGCGGCTGTTCGGTTACCAACAGGATTATCTAGCTCAGGGGCAAATGCCAGCACGGTTCAAAGAATACCCCCTGAGCTCCTACACTATGACTAAGGAACTATTTCGCCTGCTCAGTGGCTCCATGCGATCAAAAGATCTTGCAGTCATAAAGGGGAAGAGTTGCACAGCAGATTATGAAGCTGAAGTTGAAGAGACCTGGCCAATCTGCAGCGCCGCCCTGAGCCAGACGCTCTTTGCCAAAACCTCGGGCTCCAAGAGACCTAGAGATGAATAGGGTTCTTAATGTTCACATCATGTTACACTGTTTCTTGTAAGTTGCAGTACAAGTAAACACCATTTGACTTTGATGATAAAATTCAGCAGAACATTTCTGGCTAGTCTATTGATTAATCATGTTTAGTGCGGAATGAAGATCGCCACCCTGACAACATGTGCGAGGCTACTGCCAAACTCTACTTTCTTTTGCCTGTCGGCTTGGCACTGGGGACCACCCAGATAATAGTCGAGTATCTCGTTTTATTGCCCCAATCTGGACGAATGAAGTCTTCATAGTTTTTATGCCAGAAAAGGTGGTGTCATTTGAACTTTCCTATCCACGGTTCGTTTCGATGGAACGAATCCTGGTGTGATTTTCCCATCCACGGTTCGTTCCGATGGAACGAATCCTGGTGTTCATTTACATTTGAATTTTCCTATCCATGGTTCGTTCCAATGGAACGAATCCTAGTGTTCATTTACATTTGAATTTTCCTATCCATGGATTGTTCCGATGGAACAAATCCTGGTGTGATTTTCCCATCCACGGTTCGTTCCGATTGAACGAATCTTAGTGTTCTTTTACATTTCAATTTTCCTATCCACGGTTCGTTCCAATGGAACGAATCTTGGTGTTCATTTACATTTGAATTTTCCTATCCATGGTTTGTTCCGATGGAATGAATCCTGGTGTTCTTTTGACATTTGAAATTTTCCCATCCACGATTAGTTCCAATGGAACGGATCCTGGTGTTCCTTTCACATTCGATATTTTCCTATCCACGATTCGTTCCGATGGAATGAATCTTGGTGTTTTCTTACATTTGAATTTTCCCATCCACGGTACGTTCTGATGGAACGAATCCTGGTGTCCTTTTACTTTTGAATTTTTCCATCCACTGTTCGTTCCAATGGAACAAATCCTGGTGTAATTTTCCCATCCACGGTTCGTTCCAATGGAACGAATCTTGGTGTAATTTTTCTATCTATGGTTCGTTTCAATGGAACGAATCCTGGAGTTCTTTTGCATTTGAAATTTTCCCATCCACGGTTCGTTCCAATGGAACGAATCCTGGTGTAATTTTCCTATCCATGGTTCATTCCAATGGAATGAATCTTGGTGTCCTTTTACTTTCGAACTTTCCTATCCACGGTTCGTTCTGATGGAACGAATCCTGGTGTGATTTTCCCATCCACGGTTCGTTCCGATGGAATGAATCCTGGTGTTCATTTACAATTGAATTTTCCTATCCACGGTTCGTTCCAATGGAACGAATCCTGGTGTTCTTTTGCATTTAAATTTTCCTATCCACGGTTCATTCCAATGGAACGAATCCTGGTGTTCTTTTGCGTTTGAATTTTCATGTCCATGGTTTGTTCCGATGGAACGAATCTTGGTGTTCTTTTGACATTTGAAATTTTCCTATCCACGGTTCATTCCAATGGAAAGAATCTTGGTGTTCTTTTACACTTCAATTTTCCTGTCCACGGTTCGTTCCGATGGAACGAATCTTGGTGTTTTCTTATGTTTGAATTTTCCTACCCATGATTCGCTCCAATGGGATGGGTCCTGGTGTAATTTTCCTATCCACGGTACGTTCTGATGGAATGACTCCTGGTGTCCTTTTACTTTTGAATTTTCCTGTCCAAGATTTGTTCTAGGATGAATCCTGGTATCTTTCATTTCACCTTTGGTTTTTGTTTACTTTCTTGTGGGTTGGTAGCCCCGAACTACCCAGATGACTTCTGTGACCAGTCGCTTCTCGATCGGCAAGCACCGCGAGTCTTGTCCAGCGCTTTTCTTGACAAGTGCGATAACCAGTCATGTCTCTTAGGAGTTGATTGGACGTCAGCTTGTCTATTCTTAGCTTTTGTGTTTGTTCCTCTATTTTTGCTTCGGTTGTGGCGGCAGGACCTCTAGTACAGACCTTTGGTATGTTTTCTGGCTAGTGGCTGATTGTCGGTGGATAACTCTCGCTTGTGGTTTCACGCGGGGTGTCTTTGTCAACCTTGAGCATCGGTCTCTGTTCTACTCGTCCTCCGAACTCACTCAGGGAGAGGCATCTGTAGACACCCCAATTTTCTAGTTTTGCAGGATAGGGATGCGGTGGCTGAGCTTTAACCATAATTGGGCCCACTTAATTCATGGAAGCCCACTTGGGCCCAGGAAGGCCCACATAGGCCCATTAAACCTAATTTGAGCCCATGAAGGCCCATAATGGCTCAACCCACATTTTCTCCTATTTGTTTTTTCACCAAAATCAAACCTATTTCTTCCTCTTCTTCCAAAATTAAACCCAACACCATATTCATTTTTTTTATCCTTCATTTACCAAAGTTTTCCTACCACATTATTCAAATATCCCACCAATTCATCCATCCTTCTCATTTCACCCTCTTTCCTTCCCATTAGCCATTGAACCCGTGCCTTCTCCCCATTTCCACAGCAATTCAGCCACTGAACTCGCCACCATTCTTACTCAGTTCAGCCTCCAGTCCATCTCATCACTGGATCATCAGCCACCCAAGCTGCCCCAGCCATTGGATTAGCCATCGCCGGAGGCATTGGATCGCCGTTGATCCCTATCGGCGAGCAGGGGACAGATTGGAGTGCGAGGGGGACAACTGTTTGCTGTCTGTTGGGTTGTTACAACTTCGGTTAGGAGTTTGTTATCAATTCTGTTACGTATCGAGTGCCCTGTCGGAGTGGTTTGTTGGGTTGTTGCTCACCTATAAAAGGAGAGGTAGAGGCAGCGAATGAGACACCCCTTTACCGCACGAGAGAGCTAAGAGTTGAGAGCAAGAGAATTCCAGAGTGAGAGGAGCGTCTGTGGGGCGGAGAAGCAGCGGGTTCCAGAGCTCCGGTGAGGCATCTCCAACCAGGTACATCCCCTGATCCCTCCTAGTTGTTTAGTTCTAATCCTCCAGACCTCCTCCTCTCTTCTTGGAGCGTTAACGGAGCTTCGCTATGCCTCGCCGTCGCCACTCTCCGGCGACAGAGGTGGTGGGGGGGGCAATCTAAAGAGTCTCCTGGATCCCTGAGCCTTCTTTTCTCCTCCTCTAACCTCCCCGGTGCTTCTCAGCCCATCGGATCTCCACTCCATTGTCTCCAACCAGTCAGCACGACACCCGCTAGAAGAACGCACCAATCCTGTCGTCGCTAGAGAAGACGACCATCTCAGAGATGGACTGTGCGTCTCCGGCCTTCCCACGCTACTCCGTGCCTCTAGGATCACTCCACCACCTCCCGCGATCACTCTGGAGCCCCCAGAATCACGCCACTACTACTGGAGCATCACAGCAACGTCGTTCACCGGAGGAGGCCATGACGGCGACAAGCGGATCACCTCCTAGCTCCATTAGCCTCCACTCTGCTCCAGAGGAAGCGAGGAGGCCCCCCGGAGCATCCTGGAGCTCAGAATTGCTGCGCCTCAGCCTCCGATGGGGTCTTCTTCCCCCAACACCATCACCGGAGTTCCGCAACAGGCGGAGGGGGTGGGGAGGCCATTCTCACCGTCGGATCTCGCATCGGCTCTGATGGATCTTCTTGTTTCTCTCCCCTCTTGCTTCCTGTGGGGTTTGATTTAGATCAGACCCCAAGGAGGCCCCTTTTAGCCTCTTCTGAAGGCCGTCGGTGATAGGGCTCCGTCGCCGGCACCGTCGTTTCTTTTTTTTATTAAATAAAAAACTTTTAAGACTCTTTTTAAATAAAATCCAAAAGTTTTATTTCTTCTTGCACTTAGGTCCTTCTGACCTTACTTTTAGGTCCTTTTATTACATTTAAGTCCTTTTATCATTTTTCTTAAATCTTTCGAATAAAGTTTTAACTAAAAATATTACGTGTTTTACCCTGAACATTTAAAATAATGTTTTCTGAGTTTAAAACTTTAATAAAAGCCCTCCAGTTCTTTTAAATGCTTTTTTGCTTTAGACAAATTGCATAGAGGCCCCTGAGCTTTCTCAAATTCTTTCTGAAGAAATTACATTGAAGCCCTTGTATTCTTTTAAGTGTTCCAAAATGCATGTTTTTGCTGGTTAATTTGCATTTAGACCCCTAAAATTTATTGAAACTTTCCAAAATGTTCAATTCTTTGGTTTATTTGCATTTAAACCCCTAAAATTGTTTTTTAAAACTTTTCTGAAGCATGTTTTCTCAGGGTAAATTGCACTTTCGACCTCTGTCTTTACTAAAATTCTTCTGGATGTTTTTTTTACTGGGAAATTTGCAATTTAGCCCCTGTACTTCATTGATTTTACTCTGATTGCCTATTTTCAGGGGTAAAATGATCATTTTGTCCCTGAAACTTCCTGGATCATTTCTGAGACATTTTTATTACATTTTTTCCCTAATTTTATGCAGAATTGATTTAAATGCATGTTTAGGTGGTAAAATTGCATTCTAACCCCTAGAGAACTTCATTTTGACTAGGAATGCACATTTGGCCCCAGATTTCCTCATAATTGCATAGAATGTATTTTCCTATGTATTCTTGATGACTTGGGCTTCAGAACTTCAGTTTTCCTCGGAATTTGGGCTTTTTGCACAAAACCCCCTGGATTTCTCATATTTGCATTCACATTTGCATTTTGCATGACATTTCACATCTTTTTGCATGGATTTTCTTGTCTTTTCTTCCCGATTTTACACACGCTTTCCCAGCTTGATTCCGACTTGTTTTTTCTACCGTTTCCTGGATTTTTCCCTGGTTTTCGCCTTTTGACTTGTTTTGATTTTCCATCGCCCGAGGGCGTACAGTAAGAGGCTTGTCAAAGCCGACATGGTCCCGAAATGAGGATTATTTTCCCCTTTTGATTTTCTCAGATTTATCCCAATTTCTATTGATTTGCGAGACGCTTTCCGAGAATTTCTTGATTTTCACGATTTTCTTCATTGCCCAAGGGCGTACAGTAAAGCAGCATTAACACTGCCTACATTTGACCCTCGGATTAACTTTTTCCTTTTATTTCCTTTCTTCACTTTGACTTGGCATTTCTTTTAGTCATCTTCATGTATGAGCATATAGAATAAACAAGCATACATTTAGCAGACCATTGATAGTAGGAAAACCTAGAAAGACTGAGTTTTCTCGGGCGCATGGGGGTGCCTAACTCCTTCCCCATGCGTAACCAGAATCCTTACCCTTTCTCTGGCTCACATTCATCTTGCATTATCCATTAGGCATGGATCACACATGCATTCTGCAATTTGTTTTGTTTCTTGATTTTCTTGTATTTGTTTTTGGTTTTCCTAGTCTTTCCATTAAAAGACTAGGTGGCGACTCCTTTCCTTATCCTTTTGTCTTCCCTTGGTGTTTCTGGGTCTTATCTCTTCCTTTGGATTCACCAGTTTTGTCGTGACCATATCGGATCTCCTCGTGTGTTTCCGCACACTGAGTAGTAGGTGAGCCGCGCAAGGGTTCCACCAGCATGGTCACACATGCCGACAGACAAAACCCTACATGAGAGATTGATAGGGCTACAACGAAGTGGTGAATTTGAGGAAAGGCACTCGACTCTAAAACACCAAAAACGTGAATGCAAAATAAGCAGGAAAATGTGGAGTTACCATCTAGTCTATCAGGGATTGGAAAACGAGGAAAATCAAATGTAGGAAATGCGAGAAAACAATGCGAAAATGCATGTGCAGTACTCTGTGCCTAATGGACATGACACATTAGTCATTGGGGCTAGAGAAAGGGTAAGGAATCTTGTTACACATGAGGAAGTTGTTACACACCCCCATACGCCTGACGAATCGGTCTTTCTTGGCTAATTGGTTGCATGCATGGCTAATTCTAAGGTATGCTTGCTTATTGCTAATGTCTAATGACTAATAATGGATGGATGCTATATGCCAAAACATGGGGGAAAACCACGCAATGCAGGTGCAATAATGCAAGGCCTAATGTATAAGTGTAGGAATGTAGGGAATGCATGCAAGCAATGAGTAGGAGAACCCAAAAATGGAATGTGCTCAACTAAATAGAGTGGTTTGGATCCAGTGGCTCGCGTTGACGATCCGCATTGGAAAGGCACACTGGTAAGTTGCAATTCGGTGAATTGCATCAGCTAGTTACGCTATCGAGGTGCACTAGAGGATTTACAAAGAAACTTGCTAACTCTATAGGGTTTTGAGCAGGTTTAGGGTGTGAAAAGGGCTCTGGTGTAGGGAATTTCCTCGTCATCACTAAGTGAGCTTTGCTAGAGAGTTCGTCTGCAAGTGATTGCCAAATTGTGATGTCTACAGATGTCCCTCCTTGAGAATGGTTAAGGGGAAGCCGAGACCGATGCTCCAGGTTGACAAGACCCCTTGCTTGGAGCTTGCAGGAAGATGGTGTTTACTGTTGGCATTGAGTCACTTATTTTGTGGATGCACCAAAAGTCATGACTTATTGCCGAAATGCAAGTGCAGATGCGAGAACGATGCTAAAGCACGAGTACTGATGCAAATGCTAAAGCAATGCAAAAATGCAAAAACTGGTGCGAAAGCGATGTTGAGGTGAAAATGTTGGTGCAAAGGTGGGTGTAAATAGTGTATGCTAATGCGGATGCAATGCTAGGGTGCAAATGTGGGTGCGGATGGTGCGTGCAAATGGTTCATGCTAAATGCTAATGCTGGTGTGCGCTAAGCACCACTAGGGATATGTGCAGTTTTGTGTGATGCTGGTGTGATTAGTCGATGCTTACTAAGCATGCAAAGTGATGTCATGAGTGTAATGCGATGCGATGATGCTGAATGCCTAGTGATGATGCGATGCGATGCAAGGCTGAGTGCTAGGCCGATGGCCTGCCATCATTAAGAGAAGGGTAGGGCAAGTTATCAGACATGCACAAGGAGCAGCACCAAGGAAGGTTAATGCACCCACTAGCTAGCAAAAGAGAGGGCATGATAAGTTGTTGGGTTATCAGCCTGAGGAGAAGAAGGGCATGGCAAGTCAAAGGGCCTGCTAGCTGGGTTGCCAGAAAATTTGACGAATTTTGTCCAAGTAGTTAGGGTTACCAACCCAAGGAGAAAAGAGGCACAGAATAGGGCATGACAAGCCATTGGTAGACTCAATGCCAAGCCAGAAAATGTGCAAGAGGCCAATGGTGGACTCAAAAGCCTGACACCAAGCCAGAAGACAAGACATTGGAACTTGGAAGTCTAACACCAAGCTAGAAAGATGCAAAACATTGGCGGACTTAGAAGTCTAACACCAAGCCAGAAGATGCAAGACATTGGTAGACTCAAAAGTCTAACACTAAGCCATAAGATGAAACAAATTGGTGGGCTTGGAAGTCCAACACTATCACGTCCTAAATTTCCATAATAATTTAAAACAAATTAAATTACAGGAAATTAAAAGCTAAACAAAAATATCAACTACCAGGAACCTGTGTATGTGGCTACGAGACTCCGGACTATATGCACTATGCTAAAACCCACTACATGTCTGCACTTGCAACTCAAAACTACAAAGAACATGTGTGAGTGACAAAAGTCACCTTGCACACACCCCATGAAAACGACGGAAAATAAAACAATAATTATTTTTCCTTTAAATTCATTTCCCAAATCATTTCATTAAAATCCGACAAACTAGGCCCACACCAGCCAAAACAACAAATGGGGCCCTACCAGTTCAAATCTACAAGCAAGGCCCTTAATGGCCAAAACCACACACAGTGAGTCGAGGAGCCTGGCGCCAGGTAACCAACTCTAGCCTCATGCAGCCATTGAAGTGCACTGCAATGCCACGACGTGCCATCCTATGCAGGAGTTGCGTCATCCTGTGACACTACTTGGAGAACCCTCACAAAGCTAACCCCTCCGTAGGAAGGCAGTCAAGTCTCTCAGGACGCTACCAGCCACGGGGTACGTGTCCTAGCTGCATTGGCCACCACAGGGTATGCCTCCTCACGGTGTCCTCCACACGGTGCTCAAGATGGCATATCATACCTCTACACTTGACGACACCCGAGCCTTAGTGCTCACAACGATAGCAGGAGTATCATACCTCCCTGTCATGCCACAAGACATCTCAACTTGTGGACCACAACCTTAGCCTTGAGACGACAGTCAGGGAGTCTCATACCTTCAAGACCCAATGTCCCTCAACCTCAGGTATCTTGGCCCCCAACCTCAACTAGGGAAACATGCCTGACCACTCAAGAATCTCGTCACATTCCCTGGTCCTAACGACATGGTCCCACAGTGTCTTGACCAACACACAGAAAACTAGGAAAACCATTTTCCAAAATGGGCCAACCATCTCTTTGAAATCATTTTTAAAACCATTTTATATCTTTGGAAACTCTTTCAAAACCTTGGCAAAATGGCACATCAGGTGTCCCATGGGACCACCACTGATGGTCCACACTCCCATCTCAAATGGACAAACAAACCAATCCAAGAACCCATGTAAAACGCATTTTATAAAAACAGCTGGGTTCTGATTTGGCATGCCGAAATGGATTTGGTATGTCGAAAATCACTGGATTGGTAGACTGATTTGGATCGATCGACCGAAATAGGTCAACGATCAACACTCATGGCCAAAATTGGCATACCAAAAATGGTTTGGTCAACCGAAATCTATTGATTCGGTAGATTGTTAAAAATTAGACGATTGAAGTTCAACTAGAGGACCAAAATTGACAGCAAAACGACATACTAAAATGGTTCGGTATGTTGTTTTCTGCAAAACCAGAAAATGGCCCAAAACTCAAACCTTCGAAATCACCTATAGTGGGACCTTCGATCGGACCTCCAAAACAAGCACCAAAATTCTCACATAAAACATTAAGGTGTAGACTCTCAAGTCTACTCCAAATCCACACAAACAAAACCAAAATCCATTCAGCATGCAACAAGACACAAATTCGCAAAGCCACAAGGGTCAAAAGGACCTAAACCACAACCATCGTCATAAATCACCATAAATACCACAATAAATTCTCATAAAATCACAATAAATTCTAGAAATATAAATTTTACTTAGATTTCATGCATTCCTATCATTTTCTACCAATTTCATGATTTCTATACATTGGTTGGAGGTGCGTACCTACAACGAGCTCTCCAACAATCCAACTCTGGCGACCCCACGTGTCCTCAGCCACTCCACGACCTTAGGGACACCTCACTGGAGCTCCACATGCCGCCGCACATCACCACACACCCTCGAGCACACCAAACAGGGGATAGACAGGGAAGGAGATGGGGAGAGATGGGAGAGGAAGTGTGAGTGGGGGAGGGATGGAGTGAGTGGGGATGGGCAAGTAGAGGGAGAGGAAGAGGAAAATGGGAGGAGGAAAGAAGAGGGAGGTGGTGTACTTGGGGTGGAGGCGATGAAGTAGGGGAAGAGGAGGAGAGGCGTGGAGGAAAAGCCATTAGCCGCGACTATAAATATGCACTGAGGGTGGTAGTTGCATGCATGCATGCACAGTGCAACCACCGGCCTCTCACACGAGCTAACAACCCACTGCACCAATCACTCCCACCAATCGGCCCACAAACGCAAGTCCCACATGGACCCACACACAGGCCCACAAGTGCAGTGCCAACCATGCACAGGGACGCACAAACTGAAGCCGGTCCACGAGGCCCATGCTCAAAATCACAAAACCACACAAATGGGCCTCGGAACAGTAACACCCGTTTAGGACTAAATTCATTAAAATGGAAGTAATTATAAAATGACTTTTACGAGTGTTACAAACACCAACCCAGAAGATGCAAGAAATTAGTGGACTCAGAAGTCTAACACCAAGCCAGAAGATGCAAGGCATTGGTGGACTTGGAAGTTTAACACCAAGCCAGAAGAATGCAAGACATTGGTGGACTCAAAAGTCTAACACCAAGCTAGAAGATGCATGACATTGGTGGACTCTTAAGTCTAACACCAAGCCAGATGATGCAAGGCATTGGTGGACTCAGAAGTCAACACCAAACCAGAAGATGCAAGGCATTAATAGACTCGGAAGTTGACATGCCCTTGCTACCAAATAGAATGATACCACAGAGTAGTTGACATGCCCCTGGTATCAAGAAGCTAAAGATGCAAAAATGAATGGAAGGTAAGTCAGGAGATACCAAGGTAAAAAGATGCCCTTGATATCTAGGCAAGCTACCGAAGGAATGCCAAAAGACAAAGGACAGGAAGACGAATGCTGGGGCCAAATCGGTTGGTCTAGTGGACAAAGTTTGCTAGGAGATCTTGATTGTGAGTGCATCCTAGACCGTTGCCAATGTGCAATCTACTGCTACTTGTAAGGGCACTGAAAGCTTTCTATTGGGTGATGGTTGAGAATTTACTGTGTCGTTTGCTATATGCTAAAATGCCAAATGTTGGATGTTGTTTGCATGCTTGCAGCCTGCTGTATGCTTACTAAACACTTGCTGCTCATGCCTAGTACTTGTGAGGGTGTTAAATATGCATGGTGTGCTAAGGCTAAAATTGATGCTCCGTACGTAGAGTATTGCTTGTTGTAACAGTCGTCGGATGCACAGACCTTGACCAATGGACAGCTGACATCCCCCTTGTGGGAAAAGTTGAATTTTGAATGCAGTTGTGGCAAGATTATGCAACCCTAGCCACAGGGCAGCTGACATGCCTTTGGTTAGATGCTGAATGAAAACCTACAAGGTTAGGCCTAGGCAAGCAATAGAGTTTAATCAAGCTGGTTGATTATCCATGAATGATTTTTATTATTTGCAAGCAAGTATGTTGATTAATTTTGGTTGGTTTTATTGTTGCCCTCAGTTATACTAGAAAGCTTCATGGCTACTGAAAAAGAGGAGGATACCCTCGACTCAATTGACCCTACCAAGATTCGCATGTTGTGGGTGGCTCTCTTCTGGTGGATGGGGTCACTCGAGCTCGCCGTGCTGGGTGGTGTTATGGATTGGACTCTATGCCAAACTCTTTAGGGCCCTACACTTGCTTTTTTTTTGAGATCCTTGATACTTTCTGCTCTCTCATAGATGCACGGGTTCGCTTTATCCCTGGCTCAAAGGTAATAGGTGCCTAGTTTGGGTTGGAGGCTTTTGTTGCAGGAGGGGTGGCTAGTCCCTTCAAAGATGTGGGCTTCTTAGGTGCATTCTTCAACTCCTCTACAAGATGCAAGAGGGATAAAGCTACGCCGCAAGCCTTACTCTTGGACTGACTTTTGTCTTTGCCCTTTGTCTTCTATTTCTTTTATGCCCATGCAGATGCATACTTTTTTTTGCTTACGTACTCAATCACCCTAGCATTTTATCTCCCTCTTAGAGGCATAGGTCCCTTGCAAGGTTTGGACACTTTGTTCAGCTCTCCATTGATGGTGGCTCCCTCGCTTGCATGGTCATCTAGGTAGTGTTAGTTGAGGAGGGGTAGTCCATTCCAATGCAGGCAAGCTTTCTGATTTTCATCATCGGCCAAAGATGGTTGACATGCAAAAAGGTTTTTTGTTTTTTAGAATTTTCAATTTTTTGGGTTTTTGCCCTTGTTTGAATTTTTTGTGCTTTTCTAATTTTTGATGCATGATGACGATGACGCCAAAGAAGGAACAACAACAAAAACAGGGGAAAAAGATATAGCTCCAGTCCCTACTGTTGGCTACTTTATTCATGTTGCTACTGACTGTGCTGGGGAACCACTGCTTATTAGGGTTACATGGCTTAAACTATTGGGACAGTTGGGTCTACCAGGGTTGATGATGACTGTGACTATTGCCTCCTGTTGAAGACTAGGGTATTCACACTCATAAGATCATTTTGGTGCGTGGTAGATAGGTAAACTTTTGGATAGGTCCCCACAATAAGACCGGAATAGAAGTGGCACACGCAAGTGTCGTTGAATAGAGCTAGGGAAGGACAGGAGGAGAAACACACTGATGAGATCGATGGGATCCCTCGGGGAAGAACTAGGATCCAAAAGGATGGGAGAAACAAAGCAGACCCTTAAGGTTCCTATGTCCCCAGAATTGTCTCTAATCGTGCCTTATTGCTTGTTTTCTGTGTTTATGTTTTTGCAATATATTGGGAGGGGAGGCAAACACATATCTACTCTCCTAAGCATGGTAAATGCAAAAAAGAAGGAAGACACCCAAGTATGTCAAGCAAGCAACAACCAACAGGCAAAAGGCATGGCCATGGCATGTGCTAGTGTCATGCTAATATGATGGTGAAAAAAGAAAACATCCATCATATCAAAAGGCAAGTATCATGGCAGGTGCGAGTGTTGTGGCATAACAAGTGTCTAAAGCAAAATACTTAGCAAGCAAAAGGCATGATAAAAGTAGGAAAGCAACAAAGGCAAATGTAGGTAAAGGTAATAAGCAAGTAAGTGCAAAGCAAGGTGGGTAAACGTAGAAAACCATGCAAATGAAAAGTCAGAGCAAAAGCAGTCTCGTATCCCTAGCAAAGTCACTAGTTCTTGTGACCATGTCAGCAAAAGTAAGCGCGAGAGACCAATAGTGTTACGGTAAAATGGTGAATCCAAAGAAGGATGCTCGACTCGAAAACACCAAAAATCTGAATGAAAAATAAATAGGAAAATGCGGAGTTCCCACCTAGTCTAATTGGGATTGAAAGATGAGGAAAACCGAATGCAAGAAATGCGAGAAAACAATACGGAAATGCAAATGTAGTGCTTCATGCCTAATGGACATGACACATTGGTCATTGTAGGCTAAAGAAAGGATAATGACTCTTGTTACGCAGGGGAATGGTGTTAGGCACCCCTATACATTCAACGAGTCGGTTTATCTTGGCTAATCACTCGCATGTGTGGCTAATGCTAAGGTATGCTTACTTATTGCTAATGTTTTATGACTAATGATGGATGGAAGCTATATGCCTAAACATGAGGGAAAACTGTGAAATGCAGATGAAATAATGCAAGGCCTAATGTCTAAGTGTTGGAACGCAGGAAAAGCATGCAAGAAACGAGTGGGAGAACCTAAAAGTAGAATGTGCCTAGCTCAGTAGAGTGGTCTAGATCCAGTGGCTTGCACTGGCAATTCGCATCAAAAAGTTGCACTGGTGAGTTGTGTTGGTGAGTTACGCCAACTTGTTGCGCTATCAAGGTGCGCCAAAGGATTTATAGAGAGACTTGCGAGCTCGGTCATGGCACAACGATGGCATGTAAGGATGCAAGGATGCTATGCGATGTCTGGGAAGCTTGAGTGAACTACAAGGAACACTACGGTGTAGGCAGAATCCTATGGGATGCACTCGATTGCTCCACCCATCTTGTAACATCTGTGCCTGGTTTTCCATTTAATATAAACCATGGAATTTCTTGTAATTATTTGTATGTGGTTTATTAATGGCAAATCTAGGTTGTGTTTGTTGACTGTGGTCTCTCCTAGTGTTTTGTGCCCCTGGTTTCTCCTTTGTGGTGTGACTTCTTTGGCTTGTGGGTCTGTTGTGCAATTGGGACCCAAGTTTGGGGGTGAGACCAATTTGAGGTTGGACCTGGTCAAAGGAGCCCAACCCCCATGTGACTAGAGCTGCCCGTTCTCCCCTGTGACCATGAACCTGACCTCCTACTCGCAAGGCTTGGCAGGGAGGGTTGCTCGTCCTGTCCCTTCGACGGCAAGGAGGCTGGCAGGGGGCCAGTGGAATCCAGGGGATGGAAGGCACGACGGTGGCTTTTAAGGGAGGTGTGCAGCATGGGGGAGGAGTGGAGAAACCAGAGGGAGAGCGAGAGGGAGTGCGGAGGCTGAGGAGGAGTCGCGTGCTGGTGGAGTTCACGCGAGTGTGGGGGGAGGCTGGTGTTGTGCACCGCCGGAGCTTGAGGGCACACGAGGCTCGTCGAAGCTAGGTACACGTTCCCCTTCCGTTTTCCTCCATCAGTTGAAACATGTTTAGGTTAAAGGATAGAATCATGGATAATGATGTTAAAATCATGCAAAAATATGAGAAATGTCGGGAAGGTGTTGAATCATGTGTTTGTCGTGATATGATGCTAATTCATGGTTGATTCGTGAGATTTTGCTAATTGTTGTGAAGCATGCTACAGTGATTTCCATATGAGTTTTAAGCCTTTGTGAATTTCCATAGAACAACATGCTTAATGGATTCATGTTTTGATTGAGGGGTTTTGGAGTAGACTTGGAGGTCTACACCCCATGTTTTACTTGTAATTTTTGTGGTGTTTAGAGGGGTCCTCTCCTTACTCTCACTTTGGAGAGAAGTGACGACGGAGGTCGGGGAGGTTTCTGCAATCGTAGAAAAACGGTATGCCGAACTGGGTTCGGTATGCCGAAATGCTCCTAGGTAGTTCCTTGGACCACTGATTCGGATGACTGAAGCATTTCAGTCGACCGAATTAGGGGGTTTCGGACGACCGGATGATTTTGGTCGACCGTTTTGGTAGGGGACTGATTAACTGACAGAAGATTCAGAATGTCGAAATGTTTCGATCGACCAAATCAGGGAATTTCGGTCGATCGGGACCCAATTCGGTATGCCGAATCAGGACCCAGGGCAATATTGAAAATTGCTTAGAAAAAAAAGTTGATAAATATGGATAAATACATGATAAATGTATGAAATACATGGAAATGACTTGTGAGATGATGCATGCAAATATGTTGTTTTTAATGATGTTTTCCATGAATTATGAAACATGGCTTATGTGTATGAATGTGGACCCATGTGAGGGGTGATTGCATGGTATAATGACCATGAATGAATGTGTGGGCTTAAAAACCACAGGTGATAATATGACGCATAATGCGTGTGATTTACAAAGAGTTTTATGAATGGAAAATGGTTTTGACAAATGTTTTGAAAAGAGAAATTGCATATGGTTTTAAAGAGAT
>JAMKQA010043292.1:0-25503 GCA_024699735.1 Posidonia australis
TATGTATGTATGTATGTGTGTGTTGGATAGATTGATTTTATATTCAAACTTTTCTTTTCTTTGTAAAATTTAAAAATAACTTTCATTCTTTCTTTCAACCCTCTAATCCACTTCGTCCTCTTTTTCCTTCCTATGTTTCTTTTAAGAGTTTTCTCTTTCCAAAAAAAGTTCTTCACTCTTTCCACTTTATTTTAAATGGTTTTTTCTTTCAAGAAAAACATAAGTTAAAGCCTTAGACGGGTTGAAAAGTAGAAGGAAAAATTGGAATGTTTTTCTTTAGAAGAGTAAAAAAACATTGAAATGTATCATAACTAACAATCATAAAAAACTATATAGTTCTAAAATACATTTCTTTATGAATCATAACTTTCCAAAAATAAGGACATGGTCCAATGTTTTCCTCAATTGTTCTATTGATTTATTCAAATTCATTTTTTATTTAATTTATTTTTTAAGTTTATTTTATTTATTTAATAGTGCATTTCATGTAAGTAAAACTATATAATAATAATCATAAATTCTCAAAAACAAGTACATGGTACACTTGATTTTCTTCTAATTCATTTATTGATGTATTCAAATTCGTTTTTATTTGATTTATTGATTTTTGAGTTTAAATTTTAGTAGTATTAGTAAAACTATATAATAAAAATCAACTTCTCGAAATTATATATATATACGTGGGACAAATTAATTTGCTATTCAAACCTTTCCTTTTCTTTTTAAAATTTAAAAATAACTTTCATTCTTCCGCTCAACCTAATAACCTAGGTTGTCCTCTTTTCTCTTCCTATACTTTTTTAAGTTAAAAAAACAATGTACAAGTTCAATGTTGTAAAGTCCAAAAAATTATTTATACAATAAACATTACCATGAAATGTTAATGATTTTTTCAAATTATACAAAAAATGTTATGTAAACTGTTATTGTTTTCTTTTTAACACACATCTCATTTATTATTATAGTATTAAGATTTTTTTAATTTACTTGATTTTTCAAATTATTAGTTTTTGTTTTCTTTTTTCCCACGATTCTCACTAATTCAAATTATTAATTAGGTTTAATCTACTTATGTTCTTAAGTAAATCTAGAATACTATTTGCATCTAATTTTTTCCCCTTTTTTGAATTTCTTTTATAACACATGAAGAAATCACCATAAATTATCCTACAGGAGAAGTTTAATCTATGGTGCGAAGTTGTCGTTTTTAACTAAAGTGATGAATATTCTACGGTTCAATTCACTACTTTCTAATAGTAGATTTAAGATTTTCATATGATTTTTTGATTAAAATGACAACCGGAAATACTTCATAAATAGGAGAAAGAGAATGATATGTGCAACTTAAGTCATTTGTGCTATATATCTGTCTTTTTCCTTTTTATATAGTTCATGTAATATTATGGAGTTAGTTTCATGATTTATATTAGTTTTTGTAGGTTTCTACAAGTGTAAATGATTATAAATAATAATGATCATGATATCAAGTCAAATCCTACAAATCATGTAGATGTAAATATTTAATTTAGATATTTCATTCAATCTATCTTGGACTATTATTCACATTTTGAGTGAATTTAAGTTTTAGTGTTATATTTCCTTTTGAAAATAGTCTTGTAATTGATATCTTAATATGAGAACATGATGTATTTGATTATGGAATCAAGATATTTTACTTTTAGTGAATTTGAAATTTGTTGTTAAATTATTATATAATTTTTATTTTGAAAAAAATGTAATTTGTTTTATATATGATAATACAAGTAAAAAAGAGAAAATAAACTATATTACATTAGCCACGAATTTTTATGAGAGAATACCTTCATTATCATGGATTAACTATGAATGTAGACCATAGTTAAATTAACCACAATTAGCTTGAACAGTGGTTAAAATTTAAGTACAGAATTTTTAACAGGTTTTACCATAGTTAAAAGTTATGACTAAATTTAATTAGGCACAACGTTTTTAGTGTTACCTACGGAATTCGACGGTGGTTAAAACTTAATTTTCTTGTAGTGGTGAAAATGTTAATGGACTAATTGCATCAAACGTGAACAACCACCATGACTTGAGCCCGCTCAATCAATCCAAAAGGAGAGAAACCATCAGTGGCAATGATGAGACATAATATTGATCAAGTTATGTAGGCACACATGATAACTATTAGAATCAACATCAACATAAAAATTATTGATACATCAATAATAACATATCCATTTATATGAGTAATTAAGGTTTATATGTCATAATATTTTATCAAACCTTGAAATATTATATTGGTACTATTCTATCAACAGCCTCACCTACGGTAGGCACGGAGATGGAGACCATTGTCAATCTGCAGGGTTAAGCTGACCCGGTAATTAACGATCAGATTTTCAACATCGAGCACGAATCTAAAGAAGAAGAGCAGTGTGGCAGCAAAGATCTTCATCTGCCTGTAAGCAAACTCCTTCCCCAAGCAAATTCGCGGACCAGACTGTCAAACAAATTAAAACACCAAACAAGCTTAAAACCATAAACAAGCACGAATCTGACGTAGTTGCAGTATGCACGATGAGAACAATTAATGTCCGATTAGCCCGTGACTGGTCACCTGGAAAGCAGTGAACTTAAAAGGGCTCTCCGGCTGAAACACACCAGCCTCGTCGAGCCATCTCTCCGGCCTGAACACCTCCGCATCATGGCCCCATAAGCGCTCCATCCTGCCCATGGGGTAAGGTTGGTAGTCTACCACATCACCCTTCCGCACAGCATAACCATCCGGTAAGGTGTCGTCGCCAAAGCAATACTTCCCATCCTTAATTATTCAATGTCAAAGATCAATTCCAACGAACCAATTAGAAAATTGAAAGACACAGAATGACAACATGGAATCACGCATCGTTTTTTCATTTTTTTTTTTTTTTCATACTAGGCAAGAATGTACCATTGGAACGGCAGGGAAGAGCCTCAGAGTCTCGGCCAGTGCAGCGTGGAGGTGATGCATCTCTCCGACGGCCGATTCGGTGAGCCGCGACTTGAATCCATCGATCGACATGCTCTGGCCCGTTTGAGTTGCAGTTGCTTCTTTCACTTCTTGTAGTATCCTCTCCTGCACCGAAGGGTTCTTGCACATCATGTAGAAGAACCATGACAGAGTCACAGCCGTGGTGTCCCTCCCGGCGATAATGAAGTTGAGGGTGATGTCTCTCAAGTACTTATCCGTCATCTTTTCGGGGTTATTCTTCCTCTCCCCCAAAAACCTCGACAAGATATCTTCCTTACCCATGATCTGTTGTTCCATTAATTGGAACCATTGCCATCAACAACAAGACCGTAGGCCACGGAAGGAAGAATGGTACTTGGAAATTTTAACGACAGTGCTTACCAGCGATGTTTGCTCCGTTTTCTCGCGAATCACCTTATAAACGAAGTCGTCGATCACCTCTACGTTTCTCCTCAGCGCTGCCTCCGACCCAATGTTTAGAAACCTCTTCAACTTCCAGAAAGGGTCGACGTAACGCCGCATGGACAGCGCCGTGGACTCGTCGAAGGCCCTGGCAAACTCCTCGCTTGATCCAGACAGAGCGTTCAGTTCCACCCCGAACCCCACTCTGAATATGGAGTCGAGGGTGGACTTCGTGAGCAAGTCCTGGACATCGAATTCCATGGCGGAGCTAGCGAGATTGGATATCACCTGAGCGAGCTTGGCTGCGTTGGTTCTGAAGACGGAGCTGCTGAAATCCCTGAGGACCTTGGTGGAAAACTCGTGGCTAGCGAGCTTTCTCTGGTGCCGCCACTGCTCGCCGTCGACTGCGAAGATCCCCTCCCCGAGCATCGCTTCAAGATTCGTACTGTGGACCGGGCCCTGAAGAGAACATTGTTTGATTAATCGGAGGAAGCTCTGAGGAGACCGAGGGGGAGGGTGGAAAAGGATATAAGAAATGGAAAGGATCTCGGGTGGCCGAGGGGGAGGGTGGAGACCTTCCCGTAGTTGGCGAAGTTGGACTTGAGGATGTGCTCGACGTTGGCGGGATCGGTGGTGTAGACGTGGCTACGTGTCGGAGTGATGAGCCTGAAGGTCTTGTGGCGGCGGGAGAGGTTGGTTTGGTAGTCGTACAGTCTTTGGAAATGGAAGAGTTGGTGGAAAATGGTGCCGGCGACTGGTGCGTACCGGGTGTTTCCCTTGGCGAACGGCCATAACAATCGAAGCAACCATAAACCCAAGAACAATGACGGCAGAAGAAGATTGACGAGTGTAGGAGTTGAGAGACAAGAGATTGGGGATTCCATGATTCTGGACTGGGATGAACTGTAGGGAACTTGAGGGCCTGAGAGGATTGTTAACGTAATCCTTGCTCTAACAAAAAGGCCAACTACCCAGTTGACCACCGCATTTGGCGAAACGACGCTTCCGGAGTTTTTACGCTGTACGCTTCCGTTTTTTCCTGCTCCAAGTGATTCTTATCTGCTCAAGGACAACAATTAGATATATAAATAATCCTAATTAGAAAGCAAGACCAAATCATGACACTTCACTTGCATCATGCTTGTAAACGAATATTTGCAAGGTTCTTCTGTGTAACATCTGAAATTTTGCTCAAGGTCGGAGTGCAGTAAGTTACAGATTATGGTTTGGGATTAATTATACTGCTTAGTTTTGGATTAGTAGTGGTGTTAGATTTGATTCCATGCCTTTACTATAGTCTATTTTAGGATCTGTTTGGTAAAACTTCAACTTTTGAATTTAATCGTAGAAGTTAATTTCTAATTAAAAACTGTCATATCTAAATTTCACGAAAGGTAAAGAAATTAATGTTTTAAAAGTTAAATGTTTTTAAGAAATTGGTAGTGTTTGTTAGAATTATTAAATTATATTTAAAAATTATTTAAAAGTTCTGTTAAAAAAAACTCATCATGTTGCAAAAAAAAAAAGCTTCTTCAGTTAACATAGCTGTAAAATCCCCAAACTCTGTACAGTTTGATCTTGGTGCCTCTATTACTTCTAAGGCAGTCTTTTGCTGCACAAAAGGATGCTTGCAAAGCATATCTTTTCTTACTATGACAAAATTTAGGATTATGTTTCTCAGATATTTACTGTTCATTTGGAACTGGATCCTTCTTACTCTGCAGCAAAAATCTTCGCAAGATGTCCTCTCTCTCCACCTGCAATTTCATACAACGTCATTGATAAAGAGGTTTATTTCAGTCTGTATGTTGAAATAGACAAAAATCAAACTCACATTGTCGTTCACTCGGCTAGAATTTTCATTCATTATTATAGAAATCAGCCTATAGATTGAAATCATGTTTCTTCTGAATGCTGCTTCTGAGCCAATATTTAGAAACCTTCCGAATTGCAATCGTCCAAAGAGGGTCAATCAAACGCCACATGACTCGCATGCTTGAATCGTCAAATGCTTTTGCAAACTTTACCCATTCCTTATTATTATTATTTTTTTTGAAAACGGTAATCATTTTTCATATTGATATATTCCTCATTCAATCCACATGAAGCCCAAGTTTGGTAGAAGTTTGCAGTAAGAAAAAATAACAGCTCCACAGAAATGAGCAGTAAGTCAGAGTAATAAGGCTCAAAAAATATTACAGACTTAGAGTAATGTCCAGCACAAAATATTGACAAAAAATAGCCAATGAGGAAGTAGTCAATCAGAGGACTTCATCATCCTGCAGAGCTGGGGTGCTTGCACTTCCCACCCTCGCCAGATGCTCTGAGGTCCTAGGCAGTGTATCAATTTCCATACCTCTGGATTGCTGGAATGAAGAGATGGAATGCAGAATCTCGTTTTTTTTAAATCCTGCACCCAAACACTCAACCCAGGAGATTGTCAGAGAGATAATATCATTAACAATCAGATTTTTGCTAAGTGTAATACCCCTGAAGATTTTGTTGTTTCTTGCCTTCCAAACAGACCACAAGAAACTTTGTACAAAAGTAAAAGTGCCAATGGCAGGTAAATCAAATTTCAATACAGGTGGCATAAAGAATAAGTCTTGTATAGATAAAATGGCAGGATACAATGGAGAGGATGCAAAGATAGTCCAGATGGAGTAAGAAAATGGACAAGAAATAAATAGATATGTTGCAGATTCAGTATGATGGTTGCAAAAAATACATGCAGTGGAACCATTCCAACCCCTTTTATATAAATTATCCTTGGTCAGGATTTTATTATAAGCAACCAACCACGAAAATAATTTGACTTTTAATGGAGCCCAACAGTTCCAGATTGCCTTGAAGTGTTTGAATCGATATCCACTATCGTTAATCATAATATAACAGTTCTAACAGAGAAATTTTTATTGGTAGGTGTCCATACCATAGTGTCAGCCTCTGAGTTTAACCCTGTAACTGGAATTATGCCCAATAATAGATTCATTTGAGAGAGAAGGTGTACAGAGTCAATTGCTAGCAATGGCTCAATCGGTAGGTTGTTGTGAGTTGAAACACTGATACTTACAATTTTTTCCACAGTAGCATATTTAAGTCTTGCTCTCCTATAAATATCAGGAAAACATTCTCTCAACTTTCCTCCATTCCACCATCTGTTTTCCCAAAAAATGGTGTTTTTCCCGTTGTTCACATGAAACAAAGAGAAAGCATTAATGATATCAAAGCATTTTTTTAATTTCCATCCACATGGGAGAGGTTCTAGTGCTAGAGGAGTTAAGGATGGCACCTAGACCTCTCCTTGCTAGGTACTTTGATTTAATAATTTCTTTCCATTTCATAGAATAGTCCTTAGATAAAAGTTGCCAAAGTAATTTACATTTTAAGGCTTTATTGAAATTTCCCAAATTGATGATACCCCAACCTTGTTGATCCTTGGATCTGCAAAGGGATTTCCATTTGACCAAGTGGTAAGCTGTGGAGGCGGAAGAGTTCCACAGAAATCTAGATCTGTATTTGTCAATAACCTTCTCCACTTTTATTGGGAAGTGTAGAACAGACAAATAGTACGTTGGGATGGCAGCGAGGACAGCATTAACCAATGTTAATCTTCCCCCTAATGATAGTAATTTTGATTTCCATAAGGATAATTTCTTTGAAATTTTTTCAATGATAGGTAACCAATCGTGATAATTGGCTTTCCTGAAATGCAAGGGAAGCTCTAAATATTTCATTGGGAAAGTTTCAGTTTGACAACCCAAGATATGTGAAGCTCGCTGAATAAAACTATCTGGAATTCCAATGCCAGTTATAGAGGATTTGTGGAAATTTATTTTTAAGCCAGAGCAAGTTTGGAAGCAGCAAAGTATCCTCTTTGTATTTATTAGATTATCTTCATTTGCTAATAGAAACAGGATGGTGTCGTCAGCATATTGAATATTCATGATCTTTGGACCATTGTTTGGTATCTGAATACCAGAGATTAGATTGTTTTCCATTGCTAAGGCAAGCATTCTATTTAAAACATGAGTGACCACAATGAATAGAAGTGGGGAAAGGGAGTCACCTTGCCTTAGTCCATTTTTGGATTTGAAGAATCCTTTAGATGGCCCATTGACTAGTACTGAGAAGCTGACATGGGAGATGCACATTTTAATCCAAGAGATCCAACTTTGTTCGCAACCTAAACCCTTCAAAGTCTCTAATAGGAAGTCCCAATTGACATTGTCGAAAGCTTTTTCAAAGTCCAACTTAAGGATAAAGCCAGGTATGCCATTGGACTTCATAGAATGAATGGTCTCCTGAGCCACGAGGAAACAATCACCAATGTATCTGTCCGAAAGAAAGGTACACTGTGAATGCTCTATTACTTTATTGAGAGCAGGAGAGAGTCGTGCAGCTAATGTTTTGGCGATTATTTTATACAAGCTGTTTACTAAGCTAATGGGTCTAAAGTCCCTGACCTCTTTAATACCTTCCTTCTTAGGAATTAGAGCAATAAAGGTCTGATTGATATTAGCTAAAAATTCAGAGTCAAGATTGCTATGTAGCTTGTGGAAGATGTTTGGAATATCATCTTTCAACATTACCCAGAATTTCTGAAAGAAGTGTAACAAAAACCCGTCCGGACCTGGGGCTCTTTCCCTAGGGAGATGGCCAACATTGCGGTGTATCTCCTCCAAGGAGAAGGGAATTTCCAAAAGTTCAGGATCTGTAATTTTGTTTGGAAATAAAATATCCCAATCAAGGTGGGGAGTTGGACAAGATGGCTTATTAAATTGCCTCAAGAAGTGGTGTTCTATTGCATTTGATATTAGTATCGGGGATTGTTCAATGATACTATTAATGTTCAAAGAATGAATAGTGTTAATCCTCCTCCTCAATTTTACCGTGTTATGAAAAAACTTAGTATTTAGATCACCTTCCTTTAGCCATTGGATCCTTGACTTTTGTTTCCAATATATCTCTTGTTCTTGCAATAAGCAAAAGTGTTCCTCTTTTAGTGCTTTCAATTTGTGTTGAAAGATAACCTGGTTATTGTTGGAATTGACCAGTGAGTCCATGAGATTTATTTGGGATTCCACAACCTCTAATCTCTTTTTTCTTATTTCACTTACTGGTCCCATCCATCTAATAATTTGCTTTTTCAGAAATTTTAGTCTGTACGCAAACCTATCCACAGGAGAGTGAGAGTGACAGAAGAATAGGGACTTTGTCCAACAGGTTTCAATGAAGGAAGAGAAGCCCTCAATTTTCAACCAGGACTTGTAGAATTTGAAAGGTGGAGGGCCCCACTTATACGGAGCAGTGTTCAGTATAATGGGGATATGATCAGATATTACCCTAGTTTTTCCCAAACAAAAGGAGTCTGGGAATCTGTCCATCCAGCCAGTGGACACCAGAAATCTGTCAAGCCTAACCAGAGTAGGCTGAAGATGAAGGTTTGACCATGTGAATTTGCAGTTACTCGGGGGGAAGTCTAATAATGCTTGAGAGTCAATGAAATCGTTAAAATCCCTCATATGAGATGTGATGCCACCTCTGGAGGAATGTTCCTCCTGTGATCGGATCAGGTTGAAGTCACCTCCAATTACCCAGTTCTGGTTTACCTTATCACTTAAGCCTTTAAGTTCCTCAATGAAAAGTCTCTTTTGGCCGTGTTCACAGAGACCATAGACTCTAGTCAGCCACCATTCAAAGTTATCCATGGTATTTGTAAAACTTAATGTGATACTATAATTTCCTCTTATGGTGTTTGAAAGTTTTACCAAATTATCATCCCATCCGATTAAAATTCCCCCAGAGGCTCCCGTAGAAGGTAGAAAGGACCATTGATTCAAAAGGCTACCTCCAATAGTCCCGAGGGTAAAGGAGGAGAAGTCACCTAGCTTTGTTTCGCTTATTATAATAATACTGCATTTATTTGTTTGGATAAAATTTCTTAAAGCCCTTTTTTTCCACTACTCCCCAAACCCCTGATATTACAAGCAGCTATTAACATAAAAATTAAACAAGGGATATGTGTAGAGAACGAAGGTTCTCCAAAATGTGTGCATTAGCATTTAGATCTATGGGTAGTAGTCCTTGATCTTTCCTTACAGAATCATAGAAAGATTGTAGGTCATTTTAAGAAGAAATAGCAATTCCTATATTATTGCAAAAATCACTGAAATGTTCAGAGGATTCCTAGGTTAGCACTTGGTTTAAATAATCATCAGGCTTAACAGTCATGTCAGGAAGTGCATTAGCGAAGGAAGATGAGGAAGATGCAGCATCAGTTGTATCAGAATGAGAGTCTTCATGCATAGATATTGAGGATAAGTTGGGAGCATGAGTACCTGGAGCATGGATAGGGGTAGGTGGTTGCGGGTATGAAACTTCTGCAGGTTCTCTAAGGTCATCACTCTCGAGGCAATCGTAGACTGCCAGCACCTCTTTGAACTTAGATAAGGATAGGTTCCTGGTTCTGACCTCTGTTTCGATGAATCGAGTTGTGTCATCTTCATTAGGGATTTGGCTGGGAGAGGTACTGATCACAGGAGGTGGAGTGCTATGACTGGAAGTTGTAGAGGGAGTAGGAAGAATCCCAGGAGAGTTGGAGATGGGTATAGGGCTTACAGGCCTAGTCCATACTAGCTTCCCGTCTTTAGGAGGTCGATTTCCTTTTGCTCCTCTCCAGCCTTTGTTGCTCTTGAATGCCTTTCGAATAGGTTTCAAATTAGTGACATTAGTCTGAACAGAAGGTTTTACAGACCATTTCCGGGAAGGGTCGTGAGTGCAGTCCGACGGGGAACAGAGATCCCAGCTGCGTCGGTATTTGATAGGATAGACATAGTTTCCAAAGGCAAAGTATCTACAATCGGGAATATCTCTTCCAGGTAGGACTTTGATTTTCAGTCTGGCAAATCCCAGGTGTTTCACGTGATCTATGGAGAAATCCACTTCTAGGAGTTCGACGAAATCAGCAAGCATGTGTTGGAAAATGTCAATATCCCAGAGATGATGCGGGATACCCTCGAGTCTAATCCATACCCCCTCCTCCTTGTTGATAATGACTGCGTTTGAGTTGGGGGTCCATGGGATGAAGGAAGCAGAGATGTTGTGTAGCAAATGTCCATGCATCTTTAGAGAATCGGTACGGGCTTTAACAGAAGGGAAAGTCAGTAAAAATTTACCCGGGGAGGAGTTATTAACCTCGATGTCTGACCCACTAGTCCAAAAGGCTCGGACATGGTTTGATAATGTTTCCAGAGTAAGGTTAGAGGTGTGCGCTGTAACGATGGCACTTCTGGAGAGTAGCATGTACTGATTGCATACAGCATCGGTAAGAGGAAGAACATAAGGGTTTTGTGGGGAAAGACCTTGGGGAATCATATCTTCCGGGTAGGAGGAGTTTCCCTGAAAAAATTTACATACGGCTACTGAGTGAGAACGTGAGCTGCAGCGGAAGCAAGAGCCATTATACTTACAGGTGGCTTTTATGTGACCTTTCAAACCACATTTGAAGCACCTGTCATGCTTAGTACAGAAGCTTACCAGGGGAGTGGTGTGTTTTCTGCGGGAGACCACTTCCCAGCCAGCGGTCGAAGAGACTGCCAGCGGACGGAGACTCTCGGAGATATTGAAGAGTGAACGGGAGTCTCCCTTAGGAGAGGAGAGCTCTACAGGGGAGGAAAGAGTATCGACTCGCGTTCCAGAGGCTCGCGAATAAGAGGAGGTATTATCAGGAGAGGAAAGTATGTCGAATCGCGATCCAGAGAATCGTATGCGAGAGATTGCGGAGTGAGAAGACGGGGTGGGAAGGCGGCTGAATTTAATGTTACTGTCAGAAGGAACCCCGTCTTGCGTAAAAATTTCTACGCGGGAAGAAAAAGGTACATTTGAGTTGTTGATGGTGCGACTACAGTGACAGCCGTCAGGGGGATTTGCTGCTACCGCAAATCGTTTCCTATTCCCCGTAAAATCCGACCCGCGAACTACATTCTCACTCTCGTTAAAAGAATCAGATAAAATAGGAGAGGAATAAGTGGGGGTTATTTCGCAATTTTTCCTCAAGATGACAGAAAAATCTAGCAGACAGTAAGACGTAAAGTTCCATACCGTAGGTAGTGGGTTTTTAATATGAGACAGCCCCATGTCAGATTCTAGGAAACACCGCCCCCACTTATTGCAGGGAGGAAAGAAATTGTCCGACTCCGGCGAGGTTCCTGTATATCTAACTCCGGCGAAGTGAGTTCAACACAAACCATGCCAAGTTTTCACAAAAGCTTACAGCATATACTTAATATTATCTCCCAGGATTTCCGAGGGTGTCGAAATTCACCATGTCGTGTTCTTTTGTTTTCTTTTAATCACCGACAACCACGAGTACCATATATCATGTGGTTGTAAGAGACTTTGAAACAATGGTCTTCCTTTCCTCCATTGGACATGGTGAATTTCGACACCCTCGGAAATTGTACGACCACCATCTCCTCCATCCCAACCTTCCTCACTCCTTAGAACAACAATGGTCTTCCTTTCCTTTGAAATGTCTTCTCCAGATGTCACACCTCTACTGCCACCTCAAACCCAACCCCCAACCCCATCTCCCTCTCCATGCTCTACTTCACCTCCTTCAACCCCCATCCCAACAAACCTGATGCATGGTCGCTCAGGAACTCATGGAGCAAGTGGGTGACCAACTTCCTATTGTTGTTGTCGTGGATAACGACCTGGACGACCATGTACGCTATTGTGTCCCTGGCCAAAGCACAAGAGTCCTGATGGGACTGGGAATGGGGTCGGACTTGGACCTCCTATTGCCATTGCTGTTGTTGAAAGGATAGGAAGAGGGCACATGGAAGACCTTGATGTCGACAATGAGGAGGTTCTTACGGGAGCAGTGGTGGTGGACGTAGATGGGAGGTTGTCGAGGGTGATAGGATGAAAGGGGAGAGCGTCGAGGGAAGGGGTGGACACTAGGGGAAGGCATCAAACGACAAGGATAGATGAGAGGGGAGGAGGACATCGTTGTAGCATACGTCAGGGGGGAGGACGTCGGGAGTGACTGACGAGAAGAGAGGGCGTTGAAAGTGACAGGCAGTGGTGGGGTGGATATTGCATCAATTTTTTTTTTGGAATAGGAGAAGGGAGGAGTGGTGGAGAGGTTTTAATAATAGAGTGAGAGAGATTATGAATTTTGAATTTTAAAATAAATTTTTTTGGTGGTTTTTGAAAATAGTTTGTGATTGTGATCAAAATCAAATCAATAAATGATCTTGATGATGAACAAACAGAATTAAAGACATCACTATCTAAAAGAAAAAACGAGCCTCTCCTTATATATATATATATAAAGAAAGAGAGAGAGAGAGTTAATATCAGGTAAGGGTCGTCCTTACTTTTAGATGGTAATATCCTTAATTATGTCCTTCCATCATGAATATCATTTATTGATTTGATTTTAATCAAAACCAGAAACCACTTTAAAAACCACTAAAATTTTAAAATTCAAAATTCAAAATCCCTCTTATTATCCTATTATTAAAACCCACTCCTAAAACAAACAAAAAAACCCTAACCATCGATCCTGTCCTTTCCCCCTCCCCTTCATGTCCACCGACGTCCCTGATGTCGTAGTCTCCCCCTCCCCTCTAATGCCCTCCTCCCCCAGAATCCATTCACCCTCGACGCCCTCCTCCCGCAAATCCCGTCGGCCCTAACGCCCTCCTCCACCAGATCTCGTTGTCCCTCAACGTCCTCCTTTTCCAAATCTCGTCAGCCCCAACACCCTCCTCCCCCAGATCCCAACGGCCCTCGATGCCCTCCTCTCCCAGATCCCGTCGCCCCTCGACGTCCTCCTCCCTTAGATCCCATTCGCCCCAACGCCTTTCTCCCCCAAATCTCGTTGGGGAGACGCCCTAAGGATCATGCCATAGTCGCAGGTGAGGCGTTGCTCTAAGGCTGCTCTATCCATGATGGTCGAATGCTACTATCCTTAAAGAACAGGAGGAGAATAATTTTGAATCCAATCCAATTACAAATTATCATCTAAACAATGTGTATGTGTATATATAGTTTGAGTGTGTAATAATTCAGTGTTGTCAATTGAGAAGTTGGAATCTGATGCTATTTTTCTTTTAGTAATATGGTGTAGTCATTTTTATGTGTGAATTCGGGGTTTTTTTTTTCTATATTTGTTTTTTAGGGTACACAAGACATATGATATAGCAATACACAATGATCAGGGGTTTTTTTCTGTTTGTTTTTTAGGATACACGACACATCTGATGCAGCAAGACAATGAAGATTAGTAATATTGAACACAATGAAGATCCCAAATACACATTGAGATCAGTGATATTGAATACAATGAAGATCATAAATTTTAAAAACATAACAGTTAAAAATAGTAACACTTAAACCAAAATAAATAAATGTAAAAATGACACTAAAACAAAAACAAGAAAAAATAGTAATACTAAAACAAAAACAGGGAAATGTGAACTTAAAATTGAAACTAAAACAAAAAAAATTTAAACGTTACGAATAAAAAATATATCTAATATTACCATAAAAAAGGATATTAAATTGTAACAAGATGTTAATGTGATTTAATTGACATAAAAATCTAACTATATATGAAAATAGAGGGAAAATGGAAATTCACAAAACTACTAGTAAAACATAGGTGATTTTACTAATTTAAAATCCAAATTTAATCTTAATCATGAGATATGTTATTAACGGTAGATGATTAAGCACCTTACCAAACAAAAGTAAAGACGAATCTTATCTGATAATTTACCTATATATATATATAATAATGATCTGCGAGGTACGTTCTTACTTAAGAGATGTAGAATTATTAATCTTAATCATCCATCTTCATCGTAATACAGAGGTGATATATAAGGAGTGGACTCATCCATATGTTAACATTAGCACGATCTAATCTTCTACCATCCTAATTCTCTAAAGAAAACTACATTCGTGGTTTCTTTCTATTGGGATTTCTCAATTTGTGATTTTTTAATCTTAATCATCCATCTTCATTGTAATACAGAGGTGATATATATAAGGAGTGAACTCACACTTTACTTTCTGATTTGAATCTGACAAAATATATATCTATTAATTTCCCAAAAAAAGAAAAAAACTTATAAGCCAGAAGAGAGAGAGAAGAAAAGAACATGATGGTATTGGGTGACAATGCCAGTGACAGGACGCTTACTGATTGAGGAAACCAAGCACTCCGCCACCTTCCAATGGAACCGCCTCATCGCCATGAAATCCCAGAACGACCCACACGCTTCCCTCCTCCTCTACAAGTCAATGCTGGCACAACCCGTCCGACCCAACGACCACACCTTCCCCGCCATTCTCAAGGCCTCCGCCGCCCTCCGAGACCCCGTTCTTCCACCGCTGCTCCATTCCCACCTGACCCACCTCGGTCTTCTCCGATCCCACCCCCACGCCTGTGCTTCTGTGATCGATGCTTATGGAAAATGCCGTCTTCTCAATGACGCCGTCAAGATGTTTGATGAAATTCCGAAAAGAGAGCTTGACGCTTTCGTGTGGACTTCACTCATCACTGCTCTGTCTTTTAATGGTTTGGCGGCTCGGGCTTTTGATGCCTTCGAATGTATGAGGAAATGTGATGAGATTGAGAGTCTACAAGCGGATGTCGTGACTCTTGCCTCTCTTGTTTCTGGTTCAGAGTCGTTGGAGTGTGTGAAAATGCTCCATTCGCTTGCTGTGAAGATTGGGTTTGAATCTAACGTTCGATTGGCCAATCTGCTTGTCCACATGTATGCTACGTTTGGAGTTGTTGATGATGCATTGAAGTGCTTTGGTTACGTTCCCGTTGAGCAGAGGGATGTGGTTTCTTGGAACACTCTGATTGCTGGACTCTCGATGAATGGAGAGGACAAGGAGGCATTGTCGGTGTTCGATGAGATGGTGTTAATTGGTGTTTATCCGAGTCGTGTGACATTGATATCTGTGCTCAAGTGTTGTGCACAACTTGGTTGCGGTGAGACGTCCCAAAACATCCATGATTATGTTATGGCGTGCCATTCTTCATTGAAGGATGACGTTGTTGTTATGACTGCCTTGGTTGATATGCATGCGAGGTGTGGCAATTTGGAGCAGGCACGTGGAATCTTTGATAGGATTACTAGGAAAAACACAATCTGTTGGAGTGCTATGATTGCTGGCTATGAGCAGGCATCTAGACCCGAGGAGGCACTATGTCTGTTTAAAAGAATGTTAGTGGAAGAAGAAGAAGATGATGATATAAAGCCAAATGTAATTACTATGCTCAGTGTGGCAGCAGCTTGCTCGGCTCTTGGTGCTTTCAGGCCATGCCGTGTGATTCATAAATATCTTGTTGCTACTGGATTAGCAACTGATGTTCGCGTCTTCTCTGCACTGATTGATATGTATGCTAAATGTGGTAATATAGACCTTGCAAGGAATGTATTTTCAGAAGCTGATAGTGTAGAGAAGAGTGTTGTTATATGGACAGCTATGATAGGAGCAGAAGGAATGCATGGTGAAGGGCAGAGAGCCCTCTTTCTATTTTCTGAGATGCAAGACCAAGACATTGAACCCAACGGAGTCACTTTCATTTCACTCTTGTCAGCATGCAACCATTCTGGCCTGGTGGAAGAGGGCATGTCGTATTTCAGAAATATGGAAGAAAATCATGGTATCACCCCAAATGCAAAGCACTATGCCTGTGTGGTGGATCTTCTGGGTCGAGCTGGGAAGCTTGATGAGGCACTTAGTATCATTAGTAAAATGCCCATTGAGCCTGACCTGGCGGTATGGGGATCCCTGCTTGGTTCATGTCACATATATGGCAACTGCAAGATTGGCTCTCTAGCTGAGGAAAAGATTCTCAGTTTGGATCCTCCAAGTTCAGGGCACCGAGTATTACTTGCAAACATGTATAGAAGTGCTGAAAGATGGAATGATGTCATTCGCATGAGAGTTGAAATGAAAAATAAGCATCTACAAAAAGAGCCAGGATGTAGTTTTATTGAAGTTGGGTGCAAAGTCTATGCTTTTGTTGCAGAAGATAGGTCTCATCGTGATACAGAGATGATATACAAGGAGTTGCAAGCTTTAGATTCACGGGTAAAGCAGGCTGGCTATACAAAGAAACTGTCATCCTTTCCTAGAGTTGAACATTTGGAAGTAGAAGAATTGGCAGCGACAAATAGGTTGACTGGTAGTGGATATCACAGTGAGAGATTGGCTATTGCCTTTGCCATAATGACGAATAGAACATGTAGTAGTGGTTGTGAAACAGAACCGATTCGAATTACTAAGAACCTTCGCATTTGTAGAGATTGCCATGTTTATACAAAATTTGTTTCAAAAGTAATAACAAGAGAATTGATTGTGAGGGATTCTCATCGATTTCATCATTTCAAGGATGGGTTTTGCTCATGTAGGGATTACTGGTGATTGAATCCAGGGACCTTACAAGTTAAAATCGCATTGTATGACATCACATCAGACTTGACCAGTTACCAGAGAACGAACCTGAGAGATGAGAATGGAATAACAGGTCAGTACATCAATCAATGCCGATACATTGTTCGACTTTGTGTTTGTAGCTTTGTTATAGTACAGTGCTATATTTCTCCGCTTGGCAGCTTCACTGCACTGCCTTATTATAATAACAGCCTCAATTGCAAAAACTTATTTCTTCATTAGTGTTCCAGATATATTGTTTGGTGGCATTAATTGGAGAACTTGTTTTTTTTTCAGTTAAATAGAATCTTAGATCTTAGATATCACAAGAAAAAATAGGCAAAATCATACTTAAGAACAATAGTTGATATTTGTAATGTATATTTGTTTGGTTGTCATATCCCTCTCGTGTTAGTCTGGTCAATGATGTTGTCATTTCTTCTTCACAGATCATTCTGGTGCCATTTTTCCATTTGAGCACAGAATGCATTGAAATAACCTTCTTCAATAAAGTTTGCTTTTGTTTGATTGTTACATAGCAATATACATAAAAAAGGTTCCTATAAATTATCTAAGAAAAGGAAGCTTTGGAAAAAATCCTCTCACTTAGAATAAGTGTGACATTTATGGAGTTATCATCTGGAATTTTTATGTTTCCATGCCAGATATTACAGTTCTTTCGATTCATTGAGTTTGTTCTCTTAATAAAATTTAGTTTCCCTTCTAAAAAGTCTTATTTTACAGCTTTCATGAGCCCTGTGTAGTGTGATGCAAATTGAACTTTATCAACGGAAGAATGCTAAAAATAGAACTTTATCAACGGAAGTGCCAAAACAAGAAACCAACAAAATTTTGAGTTCAATAATCCCTATTCGGTTTACTTAATACTTGTAACATTTGTGGGGGACCCTTTTTACTAATAGATACTACATATGCCCATTGATTCACCAGATTAAAATTTTCTATCATAAGAGTGCATCATTGTGTCGGCAAAAATTTATTCCATAAAACTGAACCCTAAAGTAGTAATAATGTCTATTGTCACCTTCCAAGCTCCAAGTAATCTGTGCTGCACACTATTAACAAGAAAATTTGAGTTACCACCAATGGCTTTATTTATGATAAGGAATATTTTTAACTAAGAGTTCTACCACTAGAAATCCATATTAATAGTGAAACATGATGATCTTCTGGTAAAGAATATGACCTTGAGCTAAGGTCATTTGTTCTAATGAAGAAATACCCCTAGACATGCAACTCCGAACAAATTTGATACTTCAAACTATTCCTACTTGTTCCATGGCAAAAACTAATATTTTATATTCATGATCTTATATAGCATATTAACTTGATCTAGAGCGGGCGAGTATGGCGGCCAGAAGCCCTTCCACAGAGAAGAGCGTTCCTCGGGATTGGGTATTCATCTCTTATTGATTCCACGGGGGAATAGACACGTAAATAGAATTGTTGTCCAAGGTACCTACGTGCCCAGAACTCGGACCTCAGGTTCCACATACCAACGTTGTCCAGAGCTACATAAACTGCTGTCCAAGACCTGGGATACACCTGCATGAATGATAGCAGGATGAAGAATTAGATTTATAGACTACTGGAGAATCCTCCTTTATACATCTGTATGTAATTGTAAAGCTTAACCCTACTCAAAATCATGGTGATACCAATTATGGTATCACTTATAAGAATTCAAAGATGCAGATGTTTGAACTTAATCCAATTCGAAGTATAACAGATTAACATGTAATTCTTATAAAGCCATGATCATCTGGGAACATGCTCTCCAGTCTCCAGCAACCAATTTTAGATTAAAATTCTGCTTTTAGTTGTATTGTTGTATTTTCAATAGAAATAGAGTACTAATGTAAAATCACTGCTTACCTGGGTAGTGCTGCGTGATACCGCATCCCTTAGATTGTATTGTTTTCTACTAGCTGGACTCCATCGTCCTCCATCCATCCTGCATATAGGAAAGGGAACAGTTAATAGTCACAAGTTTGTTGTAATTTTGAAATTAAATAGTGATATCTGCACATAAGTGAAGCTTTTAAAGTGGGATTGATGCAATTCCTTTTTGCATTTTAAACTGGGGTGCAACACTGACATAGTAATAATTGAAGTATTAACTGAGCTGTATTCTTGTTATGAAGTTTTTAGTATGTGATATCATTACCCGACAACAAAGAAGGAATAGCCATCCAGGTGCCAGCTCTGTATGATGTTTTCATTGTTCTCAAACACAATTTCAATAAAAGCTCGAAAGTCAGCAGGCATGACTGAGGTATCGAGATACTGTCTTGCCCCTGTGGGTTTGTCAGAAATGCTTCCAAGTCGAAAGACACCCCCAATCTTGAAAAAATCAGCAAGCTTCAGAGGGGTGTCAGCTGGGACAAATGAAACACTGTTAACCGCGTATCGCTGCTTTCCATTCACTTGAGCAGCTGAGTTGCCAAGCCTGATTGTCCGGGTGGTGTTGATTAATCCATAATGGTATGACCCTTGTGGATTAGGTCTTGGCCCACTTGCTGTAAGATTGCTCCTGTGTTTAAGAGACGATTCTTAGGTTTAAATAGTGAATTCTCTGGGCAGTCAAACTCTAAAGCATCTGTTGATGTTCAGATGATATGCCTTTATGTGATATAGATAATTGTTGACTAGTATTTAACTTGTTATGAACTTATGATAGTATCTCTATTTCAAAGTGATACAGTGTGCCATGAACATATGCTCGTGTGATAGTGGTCTAGTTCTGAAGTTGAAGCGAATGTGTTAAATGTTGATGGTGTGACCATCTTAGCTAGTGAAGTTGGAAATTACATCATAAATTTAACAACTACTGAAAAATAATCCCAATCTTGAATAGGAAATGATACCTGATTGAGCGAGCCTGGTTTAGTGACCAACCAATCTGGAAAGTAGGTCCTCCTGGTATTGGTCCTGATACACGTCAAGCTGAGTTGCTATAATGAAGAATTGCAGTCGTAGTAAGAACTTTTCTAGTAAAACGGGTTGAGACAGCAATGTAGTAGTCTTGGGCAGGCTGATCAGCAGTTACTAGAACGGAATATGATTGACCAACATGAATGTCAAGTGAAGAGTATGAATTTTGTTGTGTATGTACTCCTTCCACTTCAATTAGCTTCATCGTGTGTCCTTGGATTCGGAAATTCAGTGAATTTTGCAGCCCCACGTTTGATATTCGAAGCCTATAAGTCTTACCTGAATTCATATTGTCTTGTTCAATTAGTGAATATGATAAACACTCTATGTTTATTTAATCAGTCTTTCTCCTTAAAAGGGCGAACTGATCAGCACTTTTACAGAGATTGAGTATTTATGTCTTTAAGAAGCAGTGAAAAAGACAAGCAGTTGATTGTCTAGATTAATGTTCCAAAATTGTTTTACCGGCTATCATATTGTCTCCTTACTGGATTATTTTGTTAAAACCATCTTAGTGGTCTATTTACAAGAAATATGACAATGTTGCCATTATTTGGTTAGCAAAAATCTAGAGTTATGTGTTGGGATAGTCCCATATTGAAAAGTGTAGCCATGAGAATTGTGTTGTTATGCAGAAGGATGACTCCTCTCTAGCCAAATGGTTTTGTGTTAGGAATCCTGAATTCAATATGGTCCCAAAGCCTAAAGAGGCTCAAAATGGCCCACTCTGCACATATCCACCCCATTCCAAGAAAAGAGCACATGTACGACATGGACCGTACTTGAGAAAAGTGTTAGAATAGTTCCCCATTGGAAAATGTAAGAGCCTGTAACATCCTCAGTCCAATTATATCTAGCTTCATCCCATACACTACAAGCCTATGGAACTTACCTGCCTATGATAATTACAATCCAACCAACCTAGCCTAAACTGTTTCAGCTGAAGTTGTTGGGTTCTTATGTTCAAAGACTTTGCATAGTCCAATCACTTTTTTTCTCTAAGCATTGTGGGATTAAGGTGGAATGTCACATGATGGCTAGACAAGAAGAAGCAAATAGTCTGTCTCCTTTCCTGCTAGCAATTTTGTTCTTTTTCATTTCTAGTAACATCTCATTTTATTGTATAAACTATTTAAAACCCTGTATGAAAGCTATGAAACTGTTGTTATATTTGGCAAGGTAGTGATAGCTTCTCTCAATTCTGTCAGAGGATTTATGAATGTTCGTTCTCTAATGATACAAGAACCTTGTAATGTAGCTTGAGGATTCTGTGCCATCTTAACTGTATATTGCTTTAACTTCACCTTAAATTACTATTCATTTTAGTATTTAAATGCTTGTAGTTATGTATTTACCACTAATAATTGTACATGCACTATTGACAAATAATCAAAATTTCTGACTGTTGATAACAGGCAAGAGTTAAACCTTGATCCATAGTGAAGGAAGCACCATTCGGGCCTCGACCATTGATGAGAATGCCATCAGCAAATGGAAGCATCTTGCCACGGTCCAGTCTGGCTTTCAGATGCTGCAACCAATGGCAATCCGCACGAATCATATCCTTGAGTTACTACTGATCTCCATGTGAAGTAATTTGTATTATAATCGTACATGAACACAAATTTGTAAGAGCAGAAAATGCAGTGAAAGCAGGTGAGTTACCGTGTGGTTGGATTTGTACCAGTCACCTATGAGGATGGTATAGTCTCCGGCAGGGTCTGGGAATGGCACAGGGATCCTCGGCCTGCTGAGGATACGAAATCCGCCGAAGCCGCCAGCTGCCTTGTGGAATTTGAGTGAGGGAAAGTAGAAGAAACTTCCAATCTGATCCTTGACTTGCAAGACGTAAGTGAAGTTCTTCCCTGGAGGGATAGGGCAGTTGGTGCCGTAGACACCATCCTGCCATGAGTTCCTCCTCTGTTGAATGCCATTCCTACACAACCCGTTGTGTAATTAGCATTAATCACCTCAGTAGACAGTTTTGATTTAGTATCGTCTGATGGCATGCGGGCAGTGTGGCGTGCCATAGCCATGTCAATTGCAATAACAAAGGTCTCACTGTTGTGGCTCTCCGCATTCATGTGGTCAAGGAATAAACATGATTATTCTTTCCATTGGTGCGGCAGATCCAGTGATCTTACGAGACTGGTAATGATTTGTCATAGTAGAAAAACATATGGTGCTATACTTTTGTCGTATATATTAAATCCTTTCTTGGTTCTAAAACTTAAACGGGTTTCGTATCCATTTTTCTTTAGTTGGTCAATGTTCATATTCGAAGGACAGGTAGATTGTGGAGCTACCACAGCAATTATTGAGAAGGGATTGCAGTTTTCTTTTCAGTTTTCACCCTTCAGCCCCACAACATATGCACATATCTAGAACTTCCCAAGTCAGAATTGGAGGACACCACCAGATCTACCGCCTATTGCCCTGGTGCGTGGGGAACATTGTTAGTGAAAGCAGCATGACTTCTGTGATTTCACATGCGTTACTTATGTTATTTCTTTATTGTATAACTTCGTGCACATTCGTTGCAATAAATAGTTGCTGGCCATCGACGAAACGGAAAGAAACAATTCACAGGTACTGATGAAATGATTCTTGGAGGTTTTTGGACTTTGGGCGCTGCCCTGTTTTTTACACTGGGTTAAACTTTTCTAAAACAGGGCGTATGGCACAAGGAGACATCTTGGTGGATTTCATTTGTAAATGCTTTGCCGACGAGATTCATACCTCGTGTCTTGTCTCGGTGAATGATGCTTTCTTCTTTTGCCCCTGATGAAGTACATTGTTTTCATTTTTCTTGATAGGAAAGCCGTATGTCATAGTGGTATCCGTAACAGGTATGTATTGGGTTTGGTCTTTGATAGGCAGCTGCATAAATGAAACTCAACTTAAAACTCCTTTCTACTTATTATTGGTTGCTGTGTTCTTCTATTTCCTTTTACGATTGTGGTCAGAATCGGTAAACTATGAATTTTAACGAGTTCCCTAATATTATCAATTAAAAAAAAAAGCTTATTTTGTATAATTTTCATGATTAATATAATATAACATGAATACTAATTATGGTTAAGCATAATAATAATAATAATAATAACCTAATGAGCCACCGACGTAGCATGCATGATTAGAGAATATCAGGAAAATGGGGTTGTCTAGTGAAATGGCTACAATGATCGGATGGGCGGACTCAATTTTTTGTTTTATACGACGGACTTGCTCACACCGGCTATTTTCATGCAATCCCCTCACATGGGTTGGGTGTTAATTATTCAGCATATAGATTTGACTACACTGAGACACAGCTGTTGTTTCTGGAGCAGAGCAGAAGAAAACAACACTGAATGAAAGTAGTCCTTGATTCAGTGTTGTTTTCTGAATCAATTACATGGCTCAGAATCTGTTCCTAAAGTGTCATGCTCTCACGGGCCTTGCGAAAGGCCACAGAAAGCTAAAAATGCAAGATACAAATCAAATTTAAACAAACGGTTCCATTACCCGCAAATTTACAGTTACCGAAGGAAAGAATAAACGACCATGAAAGGAAGCAGGAGAACATGGAGAAGTGTGAATTGTGCTGACCATGAGAGGAGGAAAGGCTCGGGTAGGCTGTTGTGTACGTTGATGATGAGGTTGTCGTTTGTGACAGAGAAGATGTCCGGCCCAGGGAATTGCCCATTGATCAGTATCCCCTGCAACAACACAACAGTACATCACAGAACACTTACGGTGGCAATTACTGTAGGAATGACGATTGTATTTTGTATACTTCATGGTGGTATTTACAGTTAAGTATAGTCATATCTTAATATATATTACCGTTTAAAAAAAAAAAAAAAAAAAACCACAAGAGGAGAAGAAGGCAGGTTTTCTAATGATACCTGTTGGCGAACTCCAAGTGGGTAGATGTCACCGTAGGTGACTTTCCAGTCGAAAAATCTGTATGGGTCTCCTCCATTCACCAAAAGCGTTGAGCAGCACAAGCATGAGAGAAGTGCAAGAGTGAGGAAGTTAAGCTGCATTGCTTTTGTTCTTGGGGGTGTGAGAATGGAAGGGAGGGATTGATGTGGGTGATTGGGATGTAAGTGATGCTGATTTCTTGTGGTTTGAGGTCGGGAGTGGTTTGTAATCTATGTCATTGCTTTGAAGCAGGAAGTAGTTCACAGGAGAATGAAGTGGGAGCAATGGTATGAACGCTGAGGGAAGGAGTGCGG
This sequence comes from Posidonia australis, assembly GCA_024699735.1. Taxonomy (NCBI): domain Eukaryota; kingdom Viridiplantae; phylum Streptophyta; class Magnoliopsida; order Alismatales; family Posidoniaceae; genus Posidonia; species Posidonia australis. The sequence continues at coordinate 24,043 of JAMKQA010043292.1, forward strand.
TACAGAGAAGCGAGAGAGAGAGAGAGAGAGATCACAAGCGCGTAAAGTCAAGGATTCCCTGGCTTCTTACTCCAGCTCTTCGAGTAGTAAAGATATTTCACTGGACAGGACAATAAAAAAACCAAAACGAAAAAGGTCTTTTAGTTACGCGCCAAGGCAAGAAAGAGTCTCTTTCATTTATGGCCCTATTAATTATCTTGCCTATGTATTCGAAAATAAACACGTGACTAAATGTCTTGGTAATAAGGAACTGCATGCTGTAGCATACAAAGATTAATCACCTTTCATAATGTTGTCTGCACAATAGATGTTTGTGTATCATCACAGTAGGCAGAAAAGAAAAGAAGAGAAATGAAAAGAGTAATACCAATCCATACACCGATGTTTGTATTTGATCAATTACCATGGTCGGTCGTGCATTTCCAGACTCTCCACAGCGTACGTGTAGATCGCACGTGGTTCTCTGAGCACTGGAGCATGATGAAGCTGTGCAGTGGCTGGCATTGTGTGGCAATGGCATGGCGATCTTACGTCTGCTTGTCCCAGGTGGAGACAGAAACGCTTCACACTTGTCTGAAACAGCATTGGAAGGAGATGATGTCTGAAAGCGATGGATGGGTGTTTCCATGTAGAGAGGATGACGTGGAAATAGAGCCGCGTCCAAGGGAAGGGAAAGCAGAAGCCACCGACGCTGTCAAAGTACAAACAACTCTAAGCAACAGCCGATGCTACGTCTGCTGTTAGGTACGGCATGGCGTTGAATTAAACAAGAAATGGCCGATTCATACAACCTGTGATCGTAATGCCCCATCCGGAGGAGGAAGGGAGATTTTTTAGTAGTTGAACATAGTGCTTGCTGATCATTGTGTTTCCTACTAACTATTGCCTTATGTGGATATGATGAAGTCTCGCCTTCTTTTGTGTGATGACTTCGCTACTTCGGCCACGACGCAGCATTCCTTTTCTCTGTCCAAGCCGTCTGACCGTGCATTGTCTTTTTTTTTTTTTGAAATCGGTAATCTATTTTTTTTTTTTTTTTCAAAAGCATACCAAACACAAAGGTTCAAGTATTATGACAATATTACAGTAAAGCAATTCCACAGATAATGAGTACGTAGTTAAAGTATAGAGGCTTAAAAAACATATTACAGACCTAAAAGAGAATGTCAGAGTAAATAAGGTAAAACAACGACCAATAAGAATTAAAGGGGATTATCGTCCACAAGAGTAGGGGTGGACACATTATCATCCCTAGCATGCTGCTCAGAGTTTGCAGCCAAAGAATCAATATCCACGCCTCTAGTGTGCTGCAAGGAAGAGAAGGAATGCAGAGTCTCATTTTTTCAAAATCTGCACCCAAACACTCAACCCAGCAAATAATCAAAGATATAATATCATTAACAATCATACAATTACTTTTGAGAGGATTTTCTCGACTAACAAGAATTTAGCCATTAAAGA
>JAMKQA010043293.1:0-24158 GCA_024699735.1 Posidonia australis
GAGTAAGAGGCTGTAGCAGTAGAATCAGTGGCCTGTAGTTGTAGTAATCGGGCATAATTAGCCTGAGAAATGGTAACTGTCTGCTCCTCACTGGTGGAAGTGGGTGTAGTCGACTCAGTGGTGACATGTGTAGATGACGAAAGAGGTGGCCGTCCATGTAGATTCCAACACTTCTCAATGCGATGTCCCATCCTGTCATAGTGAGTACACTTTGGGCGACCATTACCATCAGAGCCACCACGACCACGTCCTTTGGTGGCAGTCATAGCAGAAGGCTCAGGTACTGTAGGATGTGTCGCTGTAGAGACCCGTAGAACCTTGCCAAATGTCGTGCGAAGATCTGGAAGCGTATCAGTCGTTAACATTTGACCTCTAACCAGTGAACTGAGGTCAGGATTTAGAGCAGTGAGGAAAACTGCAACTACCAACTCCTCCCGATACCGACATAGACGAGTAAGATCAGCAGTCAAAGGTCGGTGAATCTCTAACTCCTCAAGAAGGACACGTAAGGTAGTAAATAAGCCTTGAACTAATCGGTCCCCCTGTCTCAAGGTGAACAACTGCTCATATATATCACAGACCCGAGATATATTCTTTTCATGCCCATATGTCAGACGAAGACTGTCTCAGATGTTCTTGGCTGGCCGTAGAGACAGAACACCTCGTGCAACCGCAGGTTCTATACTATTTGCCATCTAAGTAATAACCGTCGCATCATCAACCAACAAATCATCATAAGCATCAGACTTCTCATCTGGAGGTGGATGAGTAAGATGTTTTAATTTTTTATGAGCCAAACAGAAGGTCTCAAAACTCTGGGACCAAGAAATATAATTGGGGCCTGACAATTTCTCTGAGTTAGCACTCAGAACCTTCATAAACATATCACGGGATGCCATATGGACAAAACGACAGGAGGTACAATCCAAATAATTGCTGAAAATAACCAGGAGTGAACTAGACTGCTCACCAAATGGGTTGGATGTGACGTATCCACCCACAACTACGACTAGAGGTGTTGTAAAAGCCTAGATCATGGCCACACGTTGCAAACAACGAGACGAGAGGGGCGGGACTGTCCTTACACACATGGAGGAAGGACATTAGGGCATCACCGGCAGAAGAAACGACATTGGCGACCCCTAGAAGAGCCTGATTGGTCGGTACAGAGGAGGTAGACGACTGGCGGCGGACGTGGAAGGTCGGAACAGGCTCGTCGGTGACGGAAGGAGGTCGGGAAGGGTGGAAAAAGGCTCGCCTGGGACGGAGGAGGCTGAAGCTGTTGTGGCCAGTGTGTGCAGGACGGTCGGCGGCGGTAGGAAGACTGGGCCGGTGCAGGCTTGCTGGCGGCTACTTCAGGCGAAAGAGGGTGGAAGGGGCGTCGGAGGGTAGGGAAGCCGTTTGTGGTGGTGGCAGGGGCAGACGGCTGGCGAGTCGCCGACAGCAGGGAAATTTTCGACACTGTAGATCTAGGGTTTTTTTTTTTTTTCCCCCTGTTGTTGTAAGCTAAGCTTTGGATACCATGTAGAGTTTTGTGTGGGAAAGAAAGAGAGATTATTCTATTAGAAAGAGAACATTACATATTTATAGAGGTCTAAAGAATACCCTTAAATGGATATTCCTAAATGGATATCTAGTAACCCGCTAAGTTATATAAACTATAGAATTAATAACACTAATAGTCCCATTGTTTGTGTTGCAGAACACTTGCATTGATATTGGAGCGTTTAACTTGAAATATATTGTCTTGTTTTAAGTAGAAATTACCTATCAGTCAGTCACATGTGTTTCACTGTCACCATATGAGAGAAGGTCTGGGGGAGCTAGCTACATCTTTAGAGTATTTGACGAGTGTAGTTACATATTTATTCCTAGTAACATGCTTGATACCATCAATCCTGATCCTTTGTGCTTGTTATTAGGGATCAAGGATACAATTTGCTCACATTGAGAGGTTTGATGTTTACCATCAATCCTGATCCTTTGTGCTTGTTATTAGGGATCAAGGATACAATTTGCTCACATTGAGAGGATTGATGTTTAAAACTTTTTTATTAAAAAAAGGCATATTGAGACCAGTAGATGTTCTTAATGGAATATGAAATTTGTAGCTGACTCGAAGTCCCTGCAAAATTTTTTTAGTCGCCAGTGATAACAATAAGAAGAGTGTAGCAATAAACTTGGATGTCATTGTCGATCTGTTTCACAATCTAAACAATTTTAGCAAAGGGAGTTTATTATTGATTTAGCAGATTTGCCTCAATTGTGGTAACAGGGCAAGTGGCAGTTGGGCTCAGGGATGGGGATATCTGCTTGTTCTGTATCACATTGAGACGAATCTACTAGCAACCTTGTGCTATGGTCTAGACAGAATTACTTATGGATCAATTTAAAATACACACAAACTTATTTCCATGTCCATCTAAATTTATATGGCATTCGTTATCTTGAAACTACAGGTCATTTATGCCTGCAACACCACGGAGTTGTTCTTCCCAAATGAATATAATTTTGATGTTGTTGGCAAAGAATTAGTTGACCTTGATCTTATGTAAGCAATTGAGGATTCCATACTCACTTTGTTCAATTAAAATTTCCTCTACAGGATTAGGCACACATGGGATATGTTACTGAATAAGCATGGGTCATGGATGTCGGCCTGTTGGGAGTCTAATTATTTTTTTAGGATTATATTATTGTAGCTGGTTTCTCTCACAGGAAATAGGTTGAAATTATAAGTTGGTTATAAGAAACTTGCCTTATTGTTATTTTTTTTAAACTAAAACAAGAAATATTGATGAAGTATAGTCGGTAACTTTGCAAGTAAATTGCAATCCATTGATTATGCTTTGTATTTGTTAGTGTTATATTTAGTGTGTTAGTGGGTTATTAGATCCTGTATGTTATATGGATCCTATCTCGTATAATCCACCATATATATATGTGTGTGTGTGTGTGTGTAATATTCCTTTGTAGTGATAAACTTTTCTCATCTTTCAACACAACATGGTATCAGAGCAAGGAAACCACAGGCCACCACTCTTGACACGTTCTGGCCACCATCTGATGGATTCTGGCCAGCCAATCGCCGTTGACACGTCCAGTCTCCGGTGGCGACATCTGATCTGTGGGTTTCCGACGTGCGGCAGCTCTCCTGCCGGCGGACAGCCTATCAAGGGTCACTTCTGGCCCCTCCTGTCCTTTCTCCACTGTCGGTTGGCCAGACCAACTGGTTTCGCTGCCATTCTTAGGGCAATCGATGGTTTTGGCAGCCACTGTCGGTTGTCCAAGTCCATGTTGCTGCTAGTATGTAATACCTATCTTTTCTAGGGCAACAAGTATATGCCTTTAGTTTTAGTAATTTTTGAGGCCTTTTCTGGTCCATAATGGCCTCTCCTACCCCACAAATCAGTTTTTACCTCGACAAATCAGACCTGTCTAGATTTTATCCATGACATCTTCTCATGACTCATTGTTCAACGGCATTGTTGCTACAACAATCAAGTTGACAGAGAAGAATTACCTATTATGGTCTCATGCGTTTGAGACATTCCTTGGCGGTCACTGGAAAATAGGACACATAACACGTCTTTCACTTGATATTAAAGATGTGGCTTATGAGAATTGGTTTGTTGATAATCGTGTAGTTATTTCTTGAATGGTGAATAGTATGAATGAAGGTGTTGCTCGCTTAATCATGATGTCATAGCCTGCAAAGAAGATTTAGTATACTCTTCGTAGTATATATGGAAATGATAAGAATATTGTCAAAGTTTGTAAGATCTATGAGCAGTTTTAATGCACTAAATATAGCACTAGTAGTATTGAAAAATCAGGGATGATTATTTGCTGTTTTCTCTCAGTTTTGTCTTAGACTCTAATCATCCTACATGTAAATTGTAAATGAATTTTGAGGGATTCTTGGTGATACAAGCCTGTTTTGCATCATGAATAATTGAAGATTATTTGATTAATTTAGCTAAATTTGTCCACTATCATGTGGCCAAGTTGTGGAGGTTGGGAATTCGAATCCCACCGGCATCAAAAATATCCTGAATTTGAGGGTGATTGGTGGTGGAGGGTTCAATTAAGCTCTCTTCAAAAAATTTAGCTGTATTAAATATTGTCAGAATATAAATTTCTCATCAACTCATTTAATTCTTTTGCTTGTTCATAGTTATGGTGATTCTGTGGATCGAATGAGTGTTGAAGAGTTAGAAAAAGGAAAGAAATGGTTGAACGATACATTCTATCTTATTAGGTGAGTTTCAATATTCCTTGTGTTTGCTACGTGGACGTGCCCAAGTTTCCCATGAATGGAGAGATTCTTGGTCACTAGTCCTGGACAATTAGCTGTGACATGTTATCGTGACTTGGTAGTAGATTTGAAACATCAGTTTTTTGAGGGCTGCAAGATTTTTTGTCCTGTGATGACTTTGTACTTTATTTTCTGAAGGTGTGAGGACGATTGCCTTCCATCTGTCAACTGGGTTCTTGAACTTGCCAAAGTTGCAGTTCTAAGACAAGGTATTCGTGGGCTTGTGATTGATCCTTACAATGAACTGGATCATCAAAGGAAATCCAATCAGTAAGGACATTGTCTACTGTATGCTTGATTTTGATACAGCTCCTATTTTACACATTACAGCACATCTTCCTGCAGTTAGCCCACTGTGAGACTCTTTTCTTTTGATGCGCACCATTCTTTTACCAAGATCCAAGTTTTTTTTAAAAAACTGATTCATGTCTGGAAGAGAGAAATTTGGTTATTGTCTAAGGTTTCCAGATTGTAAGTGTGGTTCAGTTAGGTTTTATGGATACCATGTAAACAAAGTTTCCATTTTTAGTCTTCTGTTACACTCATAAGCATATACTCGTCTTATATGGTGCTGAATGCTGATCTTCTGTTAATTTCAGGACAGAAACCGAGTATGTGAGTCAAATGCTTAGTAAAATCAAACGCTTTGCACAACATCATGGATGTCATGTATGGTTTGTAGCTCATCCTAAACAGGTATACTGTTATATTTGTGCAACAAATGTTTTATATGATTTTTTATAAACATTGCGTCTATTCTTTTAACTATGAATCTCTTCAGCTACAAAACTGGGGTGGTACTCCTCCCAACATGTACGACATAAGTGGAAGTGCACACTTCATAAACAAGTGTGACAATGGCATAGTGATTCACCGTAATCGTGATCAGGAAATGGGTCCTATTGATCGTGTACAGGTTGATTTAATTTACAGATTTAAGTTATTCTTATCTTCTAATATTGAACCATTTTTAAAATTGATATGTAGGTTTGTGTCAGGAAGGTAAGAAATAAGGTCATAGGCAAGATCGGTGATGCCTTTTTGTCATATAATAGGTATGCATCATCTGCCTTTCTTTCTGTTCTTATTTCTCTTTATAAACCACAAATCTCTCATAAAAATTGTCCTAACCATTGTATGCTCCAGTGGCATCTAAAGAATCAGGGCCACATGTCTAAAACAGGTGCCACTTTATTTATTTCATCCTAGATCCTCTAATCTATGATTGTTGTTTGGTTCCAAAAAAAAAACATAAAGCAAGTTCCCACATGGAACTAAGTTAAAATAAAAACAGCAACAAATAACAAACTAAGCGCAATGTGTAGAGGCCAAAACACTACTTATAGTACAACCAAGACTTCTAACCAAGTACCAATAACTGTCTGTCATCACATCGCAATCAGGTGTTGAAGAAGGCCATTGAATTACTGCCTCAAAAGTTTTTTAACTTAGAACCATGGAAGATCCTTCTATTTCTTTCCAACCACCTCATCCACCAAATCGCATGTGGGAGCATGCACCAAACCGTTTTTTTTCCCTACCCTTGGGTCTTTTTATAACTCCTGTATACTCCTTACATTTGTGAGATCTAGATTAGCAAGATTTGCCCATCGCTTTGAAATATTGGTGCATTTGGTGAAAAGCTGCTGCCAATCCTCTTCTCGCTTCAGACAGAAAGAGCATCTGCTAGCCAAGCACATTCCACACCTCTTTAGAGCCAATTCTGTGGGGATACCTCCATGAAGAAGTTGCTGTGCAAAAAATTGAACTTTGGTAGGGATATAGTGATTCCACACCAATTTCGTCCAGCTCATCTGAATGCCACCACCACTAACAACCTGTAAAAAGCTCACTGAAAAATAACCACCATTGGACCGTAACCACTCAACAGAGACTGAGTTAGAAACCAAAAATGAGGAGCCATGGAATTCCAGAAGGGAAAGTAAATCAACAAACTTGAGGAGCTCACCAGTCACCATTAGTTCTTGCCGTGGAGTGTTCAAGACTCTCAGATAATCTCACTAAGGGAAAGACAACAATCTGGAAGAGCTCTGGGAAGGACACACAATGCTGAATAACCAATCGACCTGTCTACCCATAATCTAACCCATTGACCCCTCCCCACAACACCCCTCACGCCACACTTCATAATCCCCTCCATCTCTAACACTCCCTTGTTATTGTCGCAAATATGGATAATCACTTTCACTAGGTAGGGGATCGATTACATTTAAAATACAAAAGGTAAGCCTCAAAGCTTTCCCTAGGCATCACTTAAATTGGCCTTTGATCAGAAGATGTCCCAATCTAATGGAGGTTTGGTCGAGTATGCATACCCATTAGTAGGCCTCTCTTGTGAAACCATCATTTCCCTTTTTTGGTGTTAAGCTTTGCTTCCTGTCTTATTGTTCTTTTAGCATATCTAGCAGTCTTCACTTATCGTTGTTTGATTTGATGTCCGTACCAATCTTTACAATCCAAGAGTTTAGCGCTACTGGCTCTTCCCCTCTTTTTTTGACACATGCAGATCCGATTATACGAAGAATATTGTTTGTCTTTATTGCACACACATGAATGTGTTCTTTTTCCTAATTTTGGTTTCTTACTTTCTTTATGAATGCGAATGAGGTAATAAATCATTAAATCTTGAAGCAAGGTGAGATCTCGTACTGTTTCCTATATTGAACATGCTTAGGCTACTCAATTCATAGAAATTTGGTGTTACGGTGAAAGAATTATCAATGTTCCCGATGAGTTTATCGCTTGCTGTTTATCTTAAATGATGCAATAAACTTCTTCTTTGATTAAAAAAAAAAGGTGTCCTGAGGTTGAACCGTAAATATACTACTTCTGCAGGGTAACTGGAGAATTTGGTGACTTAGTTTGAGGACAAGAACTCTGGAAGATAAGAGCCCAACCTAATACTGTTGCTTCTGGCAGTGTTTCATTCAGTTAGAGGACAGGACTCGTAGTTAGACTGAGATGTCCAATCATTCAAGATGAAAAACGCCAGGCTTCTTATATATGCAGAATATTTTTTTTTGGTAACGGTTAAGAATGCAGAAATTTTGTAAAAATGCAAATAGTGCGGTGCCATATGTAACACAGGAAACATGTATACAAAATTCTATGCCATTTTTTATATCCCTTGATTAAAAGTATTAAAATTGTGTAGAAATGAGAATTTGGATGTAGATCTTTCGTGAGATTTCTTAGTGTAGAAATCTCAACTATGTATACAGAAAGAACATGAAAGGAATCCCCATGTGTGATGTGCTTGGTTTCTTGGTTCCAACCATTATTTAATTTTTCACAATTTTTTCCCTGTTCTGTTTACAATGTAGCGTACACTGCTGCTGGAGCTGTGGAGCATGTATATACCTTTGATGTGCATGCTTTAGCTAGCTTGCAGGTCAATCTCAGGTGTTTTGTCAAAGACATTTTTTGTGTTTGTTTGCTTAGAAGATGTCATCATTATGGGTTTCTTCTGACATCCCCAAGCTAATGTTTATACAAAATACCACAACACGAGTTGCTAATTCAGTATTGCATGTATATTCTAAATATGACTAGACCCTCTTATTTATGTGTATGGGAGAAGAGGCAGACTTACAGAGAGATGGAAACCGTCACACTACAGCAAACTCTGGAAGCCTGTCTTCTCTCATTAAGGTTATCGGAAGGGCCTCAGGTGCTAAGACTAGGATTTCTGATTAATGACAAAATGCCAGTTTCATTTGCAGAGATAAGTCTCTACAATGCCATTTTATGTTGTAGATAACATGAGTGTCTGATGGTGAGTGGGTTCCTATGTACTACCTATTATCTTCCGGTCTAATGTTCCATGATGAAGGGACAGTAGGAACAAGCCCACGGACATGGTGACATAATGGAGCCCCCAAACAACCTCCGTACCCTACGTTGCCTTTGGCACATGGACGGACAAGTCGAGAATCTTCCTCAACATGGTCAAAGACTTAATAGTACCAGCCATCATTTTTTTACCCTTTGAATATAGTTGGTGCTAGCCATCATCAATCCAAAACTTTCGATATGATTCGATGGGCAGTTGGGCATCACATGCCTCTAGTCTACATCATGTTGTGAATCCTGTACCACGCCCATGTGCTTGGTTCGTTGGCTCTAGCCTCGGAGACCACACAGAATTCCCAACGGCTAGTTTGTGTCGCTATCAAATCACAGCCGTTGGTTTCCGTTACTCCATTGCCCAAAAAGTACAACCCTTGTAACGTCCTTCACTTCCCTTAAAACAGAGGACCAAGTTCCTCATTCCTCCATCTTCCACTACCACAGATCTCTGGTTTCTGTCGTCTAAATCATCAAGTATGACAGTAGAGTCCAAATCTGAGGATACCCAAATGGCTGGACCTGCTGCAGTTTCCCCTCCGGAAGTTCTCGCAACGGCCATCGAAGACCCAGTTGTCATGAAGGAAGAGAAAACGGTGGTATTGGAGAAAACAACAACAGAAGAACCCAGATCAAAAGAAGAGGATGATGTCAATGAGAGCAAGGCGGAGAAGAAGCACCACCAACACCGTTCACTAGCTGCCGTGCTTGTGGAGAAGAGCTCCTCCTTCAGGGAGGAGAGCAACTTCCTCTCTGATCTCAAGGAAAGTGAGAAGAAGGCCTTGTTTGAGCTGAGAGCCAAGGTTGAAGAGGCCATAGTGGAGAACAAGTTCTTCAAATCTGAAAATGGCGAAGAGAAGAATGTGGTGGACGTCACTCTCTGGGGAGCGCCACTTCGGCCCAGCAAGTGTGCAGAGAGCACGAACGTCGTTCTCCTCAAGTTTCTCCGAGCACGGGAGTTCAAAGTGGAGGATGCGTTCCTCATGCTGCAGAGGACGATGCAGTGGAGAAGAGAAAACAACATAGAAACCATTCTAGATGAGGTGAGCATTTTTGACTTGGTTTTGCATCAGATTTCCAAATTCCTTGGGTAGTCTAGGATTTACGTTTGCTTGCTGTAGGATTCACTTGGTGATGGATTGGAAGCGGCAGCGTACATGGACGGTGTCGACAGGGACGGGCACCCCGTGTGTTATAATGTCTATGGGGTTTTCCAGGATGAAAAGCTGTACCAGAAGGCATTTGGGTCAAAGGAGAAGGTGGAGAAGTTTGTGAGGTGGAGGTTCCAGCTTATGGAGGGAGAGATACAGAAGATGGACTTCAAGCCTGGAGGTGCTGCCTCAATCTTGCAGGTTATTGACCTGAAGAATGCACCTGGGTTGTCAAAGAAGGAGCTTAGGGTGGCGATGAAAAGAGCTGTTGAAATGCTGCAGGATAATTACCCGGAGTTCGTCGCGAAGAACGTAAGGATCTCTCAATTTGACTGACAATTATGGGGTAGTTTCAGTTCTTTGGTACTTATGTTTTCTGTTTGATATGTCTTTTGTGGTTTGTTGGTGGGTTGATGTAGATCTTCATCAATGTGCCCTTCTGGTATTATGCCATTAACGCTCTTCTTTCGCCGTTCCTTACGAAAAGAACAACGAGCAAGTTCGTCTTTGCTCGGTCTGCGAACGTCACAGAAACACTTCTCAAGTAATGTTGTTTAACTACCATTATTTTTTCTCTTCCCTCATGGTAACTGTCCATCATTACTTGGTGGAGAAGTTAAATGCTATCCATCCATCCAAGACATCATTTGTTTTATTACTCTCAGAAAGTTATATTTGGTAGAGAAGAGCTTGGTTGTAAGATAGATAGATGCCTCCTTTGCAACCAAAAAAAAAAAAAAAACTTGTTGGTTCTGAATTCTTATTGCATAAAAACTTGTTGTTGTCTGCAGATACATTCCAGCTGAAGATATTCCTACCAACTACGGAGGTCTGCGGCATCCGAACGACACCGACTTCGCCGTAAAGGATGGTGGAGTTTCTGAGCTCATTATCAAGGCTGGATCTACTGAAAACATTGAGCTTCCTGCTCCAGAGGTGGTGGTATACCATATCGATCTTATTTCTCTTGTTGACGGCAAATTCCTAGTAAATTCATTTGTCTCACCAAATTTGGATTTCCAAACAGGTTGGAGCCACGCTTCTCTGGGACCTGACTGTCTTGGGCTGGGAGGTGAACTACAAAGAGGAATTTGTCCCGGACGACGAAGGATCGTACACGATCATCGTTCAGAAAGGCCGCAGAATGGCAGCACAAGATGAGCCTGTTAGGAACTCGTTCCGGATCAATGAACCGGGGAAAATTGTGCTTACGATCGAGAACACCACATTCAAGAAGAAGAAGGCCTTGTTCCGATGCAAGATGAAGAGTAGCTGAAATCATCTTCTACCCAAGGAATTGAGCTCATTTGTATTCTTATAGTCATCAACATTTATAGGTGTGGTGATCTCTTAGAAAGTTCATATTTGGGATGAGATCTGAATAGGAAGGGGATGTAACTCGTTTGTTCAGAGATACGAAATATTGATTCTTTCCACAAGATGGATGTAACTCGTTTGTTTTCCCCATTTGGATTGTCCTATAAATGTAATGTAGAACTTATTTATTGATACCTTGTAAGGATTATGTGAATTCTTGGGATTTCTTGTGTCCAGCCTATTTGCTTTTAACATGGAATTGCTATGCTAAGGTTGCGTTTAGTTTGACTTTTGTAGAGCACTTTTAAATTAATATTCTTATAGGTAGATCTTACTTACCATAATCTTGTTTGATATTTTATTTTTTAACTCAACTTCTTGATATTTAAAATTAGTTAAATGATGAAAATACTTTATTTATTTATTTTATTCTTTCTTCCTATTCACCTCTTCTCCTCTTTGAAAGGCGAGATTGGTGATCGACAGTGGTTGTGGTTGTGGTAGTGGGTTGATCGTGATTTTAATGTCAATAACAACAATTGTAAGTCTGATTAACTTGTAATGTTTAACTTATGTCGAAGATAACAGGACTGTACAAGAGGATTAACATTTGGCATTTTAATAAAAAGTTCACTATTGTTTTGTTTGAAATCAGTAGAAATATATTCTTTCCTCTCTACGGTCCGTGAGAGACGAACCTGAGAGGAAGGTGTGACTTCCACTCTCCTTAATCAACTGCACCATAGCAATTGGTTAAAAAGTTTACTATTGTGAACTTTTAAAAAACACTAGCGTTTTCAAATTTTTGTGATATTTTTCAAAAATTGATGTTTGGACAAAAATCGACGTTTTAAAATGTGTTTGTTTCAACTTTGAGAGAGAATTATTTTCTGTTAGAAGTTTAGACTCAAAAGTCAAACCAAATGCCCCATTAAGTGAATAGGGAAGAGTTTTCTACTGGAGGTATCAATACTTGATGTTCTTTTTCTCTATGGAAATGATTTGGAAACTAAATGTTCTTCATCTTGCTGTGTTTGTTGTAGAATGCCTGGGTAAATTGCTTTGCACTTGCTTTAGTACTATATTAGTTTTTAGTTTTGAGTTTTTTGGAGGGTATTGTTTTTTTTGTCCATGGTAAGTATTAGTGTTATATATTGGTCCACGGCGTATGCCGGGATCAAAAATAAAAGTAACAAAATTTAGGCAATGTCCATGCCAATATTACAAACGCCAAGAGTGGCAATGTAAAAGAGGAAAAAAGAAGAAAAAGCAAAGGGTGAGGCTATTGCTGCAGAATATCATCAGACGGGGCAGCAGCCACAGGCGGGATATTGGAGTCGACGGAGGGAGGAGCATCAGCAGAGGCAGGGAAGGTTTCTGCCCAAGCAGCCTTCATGGAGGCAACGGAGCTCCTCAATTCCTCTTTGTCAAAACCTGGAAGAAGAGATTCTAATCAGAACTCCATCAGTCTAACAATATCAGAGATAGAAATAAACACTAGTTTAGAAATGTTCCGAAAAATCCTGGCATTCCTCTCTTTCCAGGTACCCAAAGAATGGCCTGAATGAGGAGGAACCAGTTAAAGTTTGACAAGGGAAAATTAAGACCAGGTTTATGGCCATAAAGATCTCCTAGGCAATCATATCCAGGATAAAGCCTTTGAGAAAGAAAGAATTTCCATATCTTAGAAACGAAATCACAAAACATGAAAAGATGCTTGTTAGATTCCAAATTGAAATTACAAAAAATACAAGTAGAAGAACCATTCCATTCTCTCTTAAGGAGATTTTCCTTGGTCAAATTTTTATTATGCAATACAAGCCATGAAAAAATCCTTATTTTAAGAGGGGCAAAAGTTCTCCAGATCTTCTTAAAAAAAGCAGATCGAATCCCGCCATCATTCAGAATGGAGTAGCAGGATTTCACAGAGAAAGAAGAAGAGCTGGAGGGGGACCAACTAAAACAGTCGCTGTTTGCCCCCAAAGAAATAGAATGTAGAATATCAGAAAGAGAGTCAAGTTGTATTTGTAAAGCACCCAGGTCACATGCATTGATGGAGTGGTGAGGAAATAATTGGCTAATATCATTTTGGAGGGTATTGTTATTGCTGATTTTTGTTATGATGTGCAGGCGTTAATGAAGAAACTATGGAATCTATTAAATAAGGTTATTATTGTCATTATGTTATATTATTAAGGAAATAAGTCAGTTGATCAAGTGAAACGACATTTGTCTCACAAATCCTATGTTTATCAAGATACTTTATTATATATAGTTAATATTTAGAGAGGTCCGTTTTTACATAGGTTATATAAGATTGTAAATCATAGTTGTGCATTTTACATAGGTTATGTAATCCCATTTATTTAGCTAGTACTTATAGAAATTATCTCTAATTTTTCTCTCATTTCTAAGTTTCCTCTCATTTAAAACCCCCTCCTGCGTCCTAAAAAAGCAACTGTATCCCTCTCCCCTCCAATTTGGTGTTGTATTTTCCCACCCCGTAATTCAATGACTTGCCACTGTCTCTACCCCCCACGATCTACCATCGCCTCTGCCCTTGCTATCCATTACTGCCTCTACCCTTTGCGATTTGTCATTGCTTCCAACTTTGCAATCCATTGCAACCTCCAACCCTACGCTCTGTTGCTGCCTTCATTCTCATGATCCCCCATCACCAGCCTAGACTATTACCATCGTCTTTCAACAGATCAACGCCACTGCCACCACCTAGACTTGCATTGTCATATTCACTGGATCGTCGCCACTACCTAAATTAGCATCACCATCGTCCAGATCGCATCGCCATCATCGCCTAGATCAACGTCGTCGCTGCCACCTAGATCAGTCCTTTATTAGAGCCAAAACTTCAACCACAGTGGAACCGAATGAATTGAAACTTTTTTATTAAATAAACAAATATTTTACTTTTTCTAATACTAAAGTAATGTTGTATTATGTAATGTACGACCACCATTGTTATACTTAAAATAATTTGAAACTTTTATTTTGAACAAAAAATGTTCTAGTTTTAATGATATGAGTGTGATGTTGTGTTTTGTCAAAAAACTTTTATGTTCATTTACATTTACTGAAACTAAATTAATAATCAAATGAATAAACAAATATAACTTTTAATTCGTAAATCTTCAGAAAACACACAAACCAAGTTTTGGGATAGTTTGAAAAGTCGGACCCAAATCAAATCACCAAAAAGGCCATTTGGCTTTCTCCAAATCATGAAAATTCCTCTCTTTTCTTTTAAATTTAAATTTTTATATTTAAAACTACAAATGGTAATACTAAGGTTGTTATAGTAAAACTAAAACTATTTCCAAATATTAAACAGTTTTTGCGTTATTTTCGAAATGAACATTTATAAAACATTATTAAAATCAATTTAAAATTCAAAAAATAATTAATTGCAATTGTGAACACACTTAAATTCAAATTCAACATGCAAAAAACTAATTTCTCATTATGTATACACATTATTTTCTAGATTTATTAAGTTTTTTTGACAAAGTAAGTTTCATATTAAATTATTATGGAACCTAAATGTACTAAAATATGTATTCCAAATTCAAATCCATGAAATAGGAAAGAATAACTACTAATTATAAAACAGGGAGGATGGGCACGAAAAAAATTAAATTCAAAATACAAAATAAAAAAAGGAAATAAGTGGAAATTAATAAAACTTGATTTATAATTGTTAAGAAAGAGAAAAGGTAATAACTGTTAAGAGAGATAACAACCACGATTTAAGAATCGTGTGCAGCATCATTGTTGTATACTTTAAAAAATGCGTTATAAAAAATCTTTAAAATAGTAATTATTAAAAACTTTAGATGTGTTATTAACCATGGGTGATGAAGGTAATTTTCCTCATCACATATATGTTTTGTTAAAAAAATAAATATTATAGTCCTTTTGTCAATCTATTCTCACGTTTGTAGACAACTACGTATTAACCAATTTGATCCTTTTTCATAAAAACTTTCTCAATTAACTACCTCACACCTTTAAAATTTAATATAAAACTAATTCAAAAAATGAGAGAGTCTATGGTACCCACAAGGGTACCATAAATTTTGATAGATACTAGAAACTTTAAATCTAGATCATTAATTGTGGGTACCATAAATTTTGATAGATACTAGAAACTTTGAATCTAGATCATTAATTCAAGTACATAGATGGTAGGATTTGCAATTATAAGCAAATATTTGTAACTACATTTTAATATTTGTAACTATAAGCAAATATTTGTTGGTTACAACTTTGCAAGACAAGTTCATGAATTTCTTAAAATTTTCCTTCATACATTTTAAAATTCAAAAAACCTCATATATAACTGACTCCGAAAAAGTCATCTAACAACTTACAATATCCCTCCCCACTAACCTGTAATTCAAGTTGTTTTATTTTAATAGGTTATGGGTTAAGTTACGGCTCGGGTTATGACCCATAACTTGACTGAACCTGTTTTACCCTAACAAGTTGGGTTGGATAAACGGGTCAAATGGGTTATTATACAATAAATCAACATATGTATACTTATGATGAATCAAAATGTATGTAAATATGCATTATAAATTACAAAATAAACATAGTAAACATAATCATTAATCTACACAAATAAAATTAAATAAATATAGTTTACAAGACTAATAGTTTAATAGTTTAACAATTTCAACATTAATAATCCATACCAACAAAACTAAATAAATGTCCTACAAGTTATTGTCATATACACCAACATGATTAATTAATAGTCTGAATCTTTAATATTCTCTATGATGTAAAAGTCTTCTATTGTACAAACTAAATAATATATATTGTTAAATTAATATTGATACTATAAAGACAAGATACATGAAAACACATGTTTGAAATAATGAATAACATTTAACGAGTTAACGGATTGACAGGTCATTTAATATGCTCAACTTATGACCTAACCCATTAGTGGTCCAGGGGTTATTAGGCCTGTAAACATGGTAGGTATGGAGAGAGTATAGCTTTACCTTTATTCATATCCTTGTATAGGCCCACTTTTCTTATGGTTCTACCATTACCTTTCTTATCACCTACAGTATAATATAAAACTGATAGGATAAACAGATAAGCGGGTATAATCTTGTTTAAGAATATTTTTTGAACTTTGAGTATTTAAATAAATAACTAAAATCATATTTTATTACTATATACATTATAAACTATTAGAACTTAAGAATTTATAGTTAAAACACTGTCTTTGAATGTCTCATTATAAATTCAAATCAAAATTACTAGACAAATATATAAAACATCGTTTATCATTTCATAATTTTAAAAAGAAAACTAAAATTAAAAAAAAATGAATAAAATAATACGGATAAATGGGTACAAAGTTATCCTTATCCATGTCTTTTAAGAATAAGGGTAAAATGAGTGATGGGTACACAGATAATAAGGTAAAATTATTTTCACTTTTACTTGTACAAAATTGGATGGGTGACGGGAATATACCCTTCTTGTTTACAGACTTATAGGTTATGTGCCAATTGGTTCAATCAGACCCTAAAATAATGGATGGAGTCAAAAGATTTAATTAGGTTGACCTGAACTCATTGCCCAACTTACTTCCTATTGTTAAAAAAAAAAAAAAAAAAAACCCACGCCCAACTTCAACTCCCTTCAAACCACAGAGAAGAAGTTGCATGGGTTTTTTTGTTGCACCAAAATCTCTCAATATTGGTACATTTTTTTTCCAAGCTATTTGCTCAATCTTCTTTTATGATATGACTTTTTTTCTCATTCTTTATCATAAAAGCTTTGGTTTGGGATAAAACGTGCGGTATTGCACATGCCTTCCAACTGGTTTCTCGTAAATTGAAGAATAGCTGTCAATCTAACTGGTCTATAAGTCTATTCATGCAGTGCAGTGATTGTCAATCTAGCGGGTCTGTAAGTCTATTCATGCAGTGCAGCGATTGTTTTCAGAAAATATGTAGTACAGCAATTGTTTTACATTGATTGGGATATAGCAGATTACTTGCAGGTTGAAATTGGGATAGCACAACAGAAGAGCTGCAGCGTAACCGAATGTCCTTTTCAATTATCTAATAATAATTATAATTGCCATTTTTAATCACGAATGGTCGCGTGGCCTAATGGATAAGGCGCTCGCCTCCGGAGCGGGAGATTGTGGGTTCGAGTCCCACCGTGATCGCTTTTTTTCAGATAAATGCATATTTTATTATACCTTCATGCCGGTGGTGTTGCCTTTTTCACTGCAACCAAATCATGCATTTGGTCATATATGGGGTTATACTTTTTGCGCAATTGCTTTCAACTAAGGGTGTATACAGTTTGATTTGATTTGTCTTTTTTTTCTGGGTAAAAATCACAAACAAAACCACGCTAATAGGAGGAATTTGCATGTCTGCCGTCGAAAATTATCAAAAATACACATATACTATTATGATTATAAGAAATACGTATATATTATTGTAATAGTAAAAATTTAACACATGTATCATTGAGTTCATGTTAGAAATGAATATATTATAACGTAATATGATCACTTTACCTCTGATCAATGGAATCCGACAACTATTTGTCATTTTTCTTATTTAAGTCCTCCATATTATCTCCATTGTTCCTCCCAATTTATTCTTCTCTTCTTAGTAACTCATCTTCTTCACCTTGTAATCCTTCTTCTTCTTTCAACAACCCACCTTCTTCTCTTCCATTCCTCTTCTTCCATTTTTCTCCTTCCAATAATCTATCATTTTCTTCCACCATTTGGTTTGTCGACAACTTGCAGCTAGATTCACACATGGTATACATAGATTTTTAACAGATCTCAATGATATACGTGCATTTTTGACAAATCTCGATTGTATACATGTATTTTTTATAGATCTCGATGGTATACATGTATTTTTGATAGATCTTGATGGTATTTTTTATGTATGGATGTTAATTGAAAAGAAAGTAGGTTAGTCATTTCATGTAGATGAGTTAGGTCTTAACTTATGTTAAACCAAGGGTGTGACGACAATGGAAAATGTGTTTAATAATTTACTATTCTAGTGGTATGTGTGCATTTCTCAAAATCATAACGGCATATGTGTATTTTCGATAGATCTTGATGGTGTCCATGTAAATTCCTGTGTTAATAGTGGTGTATAAGAAATTGAAACCAAATCATTTACTTGTCATAACCGAATTGAACAAATAAAATCAAAAGTTTTGAGCTTTGTATTTGATTTGGTTTGATTTATGGTTTGTTATTTACTTTTTAGTTATGATCTATAATATTTTGAACAAATAAAATATTGATCAAGAATTCACTAAATAACAAGATACAACTTGTATTACAATTTTCTTATCAAAGAAGATAATTTTAAAGTAAAGTTAAAAAAAAATATTAATTACAATGCTTTCAAGGTATACATGTGTATCTTTTATTAAGTTTAACTTGAATAAAAATATAAATTCATGCAAATATTTAAGGTATTTAATGATTTATGTATATATGTATATGAATATGTATCCGTTCGATTTGGTTTAGTTAAATTGATCTCTTAAACAAAACAGCCAATTTTTATTGGTTTGAGTAATTTTCAAATCGAATCGAATTATTATTTTCAAAAAAGTCATATTGAACCATAAAAATTAGTTTGACTTAGTTTGATTTAATGATTTAAACTATTAAACATACACCCCTTCCTTCAATACAATGGTTGTTTCTTTAGAGGAGCAAGTTTCCTTTGCTTCAAAATAAGCTCCTCATTATAATAATAAAAAATAAAAGAAAAATCCCCTTTTAAGTGTGAATTTATAATGTTAGTTTGTTCGTATATCATATTCCAACTTGGCAAGATGAAAAAGAGGTTCTAACTTGCTTTTTTGTATTGTCACTATTTCAATTAATTATTCTTTGTTGGAACAATAAAATTATTATAAGTCTACACCTTTGTCACCTTCCTTCATCCACAACTAATTACATTAGGTTGAATAACCTATGTGTTTGACTTTGATTCGAGTTTATCTTGAGCAACAGGATTGAATTTTGATTTTCAATTCATTTACTATAGGGTAGTTTCACATCTAGCTCTTTTTCCATAATCGAGTTGAGCCATTAAATTGGATCGAAACGTTATTCTAAATTCTAAACCTAAACATTTATCTTTTTATAAGACGTAGTTTCATTAATAATAAAAGATTGAAAGTGTAAACCTAAACATTGGTCACATGATGGTTCACAACTAAGCCCAACAAAATACAAGCATAATTGCAAAAGTATAAATGTCTAACAATAACAAATTATAAATTATAAACTAGAAACTAAATCTTGTAGAACCAAACTAAGTCCTTCTGAAATGGTGTTTGAGTATTTTATTTTCTAATCAAGCCCACATCAAACCCAAACCTAATCTGATTGAGCCCAAACAATTCATGAGCTTTGAATTATTTAAACAACATTAGGTGTGACAGAAGTTTATATTAGCTCATTAACTCTTACGACAGTAAGTGTACTTATTTTGCTAAGAATATGAGGATGCACAACAACCTTGTACTATCTACGTAAGTAATTGAAATTAAAGCAAGGTTCTACTCCAGTAAGTTTATCTGGATCAAGCCACATTTTTTGAATTAGTTAGTTTTTAATGACAAAATAAACAAGAAAATCAACCTATCGATCAGTCTGTCTTATTAGATATTATTTTTATTAGCTAGAATAACACATGTATCACATAATTGTAATTTGATATCGCTTTCTTAGAAGAACTCTATTAATGAACTATAGTGTACTTTTTGAAACCACTAAAGATTCCATATGGGTGCTCAAAACTAGTACTGATGAACTATAGTTGTTGAAGTAAAAGTGAATAAAAGCTTGCATTTCATCTTCAGATATCAGAATTTTGCATGATTGATTGCAACTTCTTTGACTTAAGAGGAAAATTATAGTTTGACTGCTCTTGAATGTTGTTTTCATTTGTCGGTGGAAAGTGTCAAAAATTTATCTACATATTGTGTAATGAAAGAAGAAAGTGCCAAATAGAATGACATTGTTGTTGAAAGTTTGCTTGAAAAGACATAGGAGAGGGGTGGATTACAAGCTATTGCCAAACAAAAGAATTTCGATATGATCATCGATGTATGACTCTCAATACTACTTAAATAGTATAATGTATAGAAATATAATACTATTGGTGAAACAAACTATTAGAAGACACTAGTAATCTGTACACGTTATATTAGAAGATGTAAGTCGTATAAGCAACATAAGTTAGCACAAATCACTCCTACTATACTACTACACACCTACTACACACAAGAGCATCTATTCATAGGCTTGAGAAGATAATAGAGGTAAGTGGTGGAAAAATGTAGATTTCCAAAGTCGACATGTTAAGGAAGCTAATGTCGGAAAACTTTAGATTTCTAGTTGACTTATTGGAGTAGTTAATTATGGAGTTTTCCGGAGTATGGGTTGGATTGTGTTTTAAGTCTGTTGTTAGTCCATTAACATAATGTATATACTGTTGTTGTTGGATACAGATCAAAAGGACTAATTAGAATGGAAAACAAATAATATGTAAAATATGATCTATGTAGAAAGAAATTTTGCAATGAATATGGAAAAGTCTTACTTGAGTATAGTGTAAAACTCAACTTGATGCAGAAAATTGTGTATATACTTTTCTAAGGTGTTATAAAATAATGACGCTTAAAACATTATTTAATCCTTATTGTGCAACGAGTTCTAGTCGAATTACTCCTAGATACCATCAAAGAAGTGTCATGATGCATACACTTGTAACTTACCACATAAAAATCATTACTGCAATGCCTCCTTGTTTACTCCACGTAGACGGATTATAAAGGTAAACTTCAATCCTTTCGAAGCATATGAATAATTTCATTTTCATCCATCAAGAATTTGTACGATCGCTTTTTTTTTGTTTTCTGAGAAAATACAAATATATGTAATTATATACTAGAAACTTTTACGAAATCCTCTCTTTAATATGATATCTCATATCAAGTGTATGTAGAGATGAGTTTATTTTTCCATGAATAGACAAGATAAAGTAATTATCTCTCTTCTAAATAAGATATGAATAAAATTATTATGAGTAAAAAAAAAACAACTATTTTAATTAATAATCCTAATACGATTCAATTTCAAAATCCAAGCCTTTTATCCTTCAAAACCATGTTGGGGTGTGAGACCACCTCTCTTTGCATCAATTATCTCACATTACCTCTCTACTACAAGTCCACTTCTTGCAAGGTCTCGAACCCTGCGTCAGGCATACTTATTGCTGGAAGAATTAGAAAGGTAGATTTTTCTCTTTCGGAGGTTCCTTCACCATGTGTAACGTGATTCTCTGAAGTGGCTCCACTTACCACCTCTTGGTGTTCCATCAACCCGCAAGTGTAAGATGGTCAAGAGACTCCATCTTGTCAATCACGATCACATTTGGCATAGAAAAATTCAAGGTCTTAAGATTAAGGTTGTAAGTGGATCAAGTGTAATGTTTCAACTTGACTCATTTAAACGGATAAGGATAGGGATTTTGTCTATTCATGACCTATTAACTCTTAAGTCAATCTGTTTGCAGCCACTTAGTTTAGCAGTGAAGTCTCTTTGTGGTTGTACAAGAGGTCGGAAGTTCGACTCCCACAGACATTATATATATTACATCACATGGTAGTAGTTTCTCATAATCAAGTGTTTGAGTGTAATATATATCAATTACCGTTTACAAAAAAAAAAAACTCTTAGGTCAATCCATCCACTTGTAGATAGCGATGGATATTTACCCAATTAATTAATTTATAGGTAAGGTATAGGATAGACATTTGAGTTACTCTAACTTAACTTGTTTATATCCCTACTTAAAATCATTACCATGTACTCTTTCAACATGACACTTAAAAGCAAGTTTGTTTGGAAGACACTGTCTAACAATCATATATGAAAATGGACTCTTTAGGCTAGGAACCTCATCCATTCTGCTTTCTCAATATTTTCTCATAAAAAATGGCCCCTTTTTGTAAGGAAATCACTTGTGCAACTTTTGTTACACCTAAATTGAATCTGAAGAAATGTGCTCGAGAGGCCTGAAACCCTTGCGTCGTCGCAGATCATCTTGCAGCCACCGCGCTTTGCTTCACAAGGCGACCGATTTCGACTAGTTAGCTTTCAAGAGACGCCTAGTCGAAGATGACTCTTCTGATGAGGAGGTTCCCCTCCACCAACCGCTTAGGTAGGCCAAGTCTTCTTCTACTATCCCCTCTTCCTACACTCAGGTACGCGCCTCTGGGAAGAGGTGTTCTTCCTCGTGTGCTGCTTCTCCATCTCCCTCACTAGGTTCCTCCTCGGAACGTATGGGCGGGGAGGAGCGACAGAGGGTTTCTCGTTTTGCCTGGCTTGGGCGAGGTCGTTTCGCATTGTTCCATTTTGCATCAGATATGATTTGATTCGGGCCATCCCCAACAAATCAGCTGGATCTGGTGCTCGACAAGCTTTTTATTCATCCCTGCCTTTCTTCTTGTTGGCGGCATTTTCTTTCCGAATCTGCTTTAAATATGACACTAGATTTTGACATTACTTTGTTTAGATCTGATACTTCCTTTACATTTGTTTACTCGTATCATACTTTTGGAAATGATCACTGCCCAGAACGGCATTTTGCTTCATGTTCTGCTTCTAGCAGAACCCCTGCTTGTGATTTTGAATCAAAGGTGAAGAACAGCTCTGTTTCTTCCTTTCTTGACTCCTCTGAGTCAGATCACCCTCTGAGATGGTCCCATGATCGATTAAACCCCCCTTCCCCGATCGTCCCCTGGTCGGTGCTGCCCTCGACATCGGCGCTATCACTAGGTCCGGCCGTCGACCACTCAATCGACGATTACCCCTCTTCCCGCTGGTTTTCCTCGAGGGTGGATTCCCGAGGGTCTGACATCGACATCAGGATGCCTGGCAACGCCTCGTCTCTTGTGTGGTCTTACACGAGTTACACGCCACCTGTGTTAATTAGCCAACACACTATCAGTCAGCTTCCTTACACAGCTAATAACACGATTAGGAGAGAGCCTAATCTCAACCCCAGTGCTGATTACATGACCCCTCTTTTGTCGTGTCCACGCAGCCATCCCCAGGACGGCTATGCCGACTCTGCCATTAATGCTTGCAGCATCCCTCTCTCCCACTTTTTGAACCCTCCTTCGCATTCTTTATTATCGGAGGACATTCTCTTTCCCGCCAATGGGGTTGCATGCGAAACGGGTAAAATCCCTAATGCAGAGATTTGGTCTGCCAACTGCAATTATTACTTCCCTCCGTCTCCCGCCCCTTCCCCTTCTGCGTGACGCTCTAGTTGCCTCTCCAATAGGTTCTCTGTTCTTTCCTCCCCGGTTCACCCCCTTATCACTGGTTCTTCTAGTTTCTCTGAGTCGGAATCGAGACCTTACCCAACTCCCTCACCTCTCTCTTCGGGCGACTGGCAGGTAGTTACCAGGAAGAAACTCGTCTCTCCATTGGTACGTTTCTGTCGTATTTCTGGTAGATGTTTCTGTTGTGGCCTCCGTGGCCATTAGGCCAAGAAATGCAAGTTTGCAAGGCTTTGTTTTAGATGCAAATCTTCTGATCATTCCGTGGCTATCTGTAAATTTGTCTAGGCACGTCACGCCACCCCCTCTGGGCCCCCTGACATGGCTGGTCTATCACCGCATTTTCTGACCATCTTACCTCCCTCTGTAGCGGTTTGTGAGCACCTCATGGTACTTTTGCGAAGTGCCATCGTTACCTCCCACTCTCCATAACTTACTAAGGAAACCTTAGTAGATCATATCAGGACCTTTTGCGAAAGTACTTATTAGTATTCCCCTCTTCCACGATAAGAAATGACTACCTTAATCAATTTGGAGCATTTCTGCAAACAATCTCCGCTTCCTTTATACCCTGGTCCCTGGACTCCAACGCAGTTCTAAATTTGAAGGAAGAAGGCGTATGGCTCCGTCTTGAGGGTATTCCACATCACCTTTGGAATATTGATGTCTTCCACCACATGATCTCTGTAGATATGGAATTCGGGCAGGGCCGGAACTGGCGGCTCGCTGGCTGGTCCAGGCCGGGCCGGTTGCACCAACCCATGGGCCCGGCACGGCCCATGGCCCGCATGTGGGCCAGGTTTACGGGCCAACGGGCCGGGTCGGTCCATCGGGCCTAAAAATATATAATAAAATCATATAATAAAAAAATATTTTTTTATTAATAATCTTTTTTTTTGAAATACAATTTTTTTTTACATTTTTAAATAAAAAATACAAAAGATATTTACATCATTTGTTTTACATTTTTTTTCAATTTTTACATAAAGAATTATTCTTTTGGGAAGTCTGTTCTGCCTGTTGAAGTTGATGTCGCATCATCGTCTTCTTCTGATTCAGACTTTAAGCTCAAACCTTGAAAACGATCAACCGCATCGTACCAA
>JAMKQA010043294.1:0-16812 GCA_024699735.1 Posidonia australis
TTTCTCATGGGTAACTCCTAGGAATGCAAGGAGCCTCGTACACGAAAAGCTTGGAAGATTCCATGACATATTCGTTGCTAGAGGTAACAGCCATGGGAAGTGGAAAGTCAGCAGCCCGCAGCCTGCGAAATGGCTGGGCGCCTGGGATGTGCGCCTGCTATGTGCGCCACCTATGTGTGCCAGGTAGGTGTGCTAGCTAGGTGTGCTTGCTAAGTGTGCTAGCTAGGTGTGCCAGGGAGGTGTGTTAGCTAGGTGTGCCAGGTAAGTGTGCTAGCTAGGTGTGCCAGGGTGGTGTGCTAGCTAGGTATGCTTGCTAGGTGCTCTCTCCTACCTATCTGGAGTTTTAGTTGGACTGCGGGCTTGCTATGGGTTTTGGATTGGTTTAAGGGTTAGCCACATCCAAAGCAACAACTGGAAAGCTCATCCATGGGTCACCTCAAAATCGGAGTGTCTACAATTGATCTTCTAGAAGTAGATGTTTCTATAGATCGTGTGAAATTTCTAGGGTTTGCAGGTGTAAAGATTAGGCTCCACTCCGGCAGGAACATTCTAGATGTTAAGATCATTGCTTTTATCAGAAATATTTATCTTATTAAGTTTAGGCAAAGTTGAGATATCTGTCTTTCTTCCTCTTGGGATAAGTCATCTGTAACTCAGGCTTCAGGCTCTTTGAGTCGTCGTGACTTCATGAAACCTGTTGCCAAGTCCTTCAAGAATTCTAAAGGGTGGAAGGGTAAGTCTAGTGTTTTTCCTAAGCCAAGGAAAAATGTGTAGATTCGTGCTACTTCTGGACATAACACTTCAAAAGTCTAATGTCCATCTTCTATGTCGTCTGTTGTTCCACTTTCTTCAAGCATCCTCTATCTAATCCTATTTTAGAGGTTGAGCCTCGTAACCCTACTAATCTTTCACCTCTTGCTGCTAAAGCTTGGTCCCCAGTTCCTATCCCTCCAAATGCTTCTATTCCCCCTTCTCTTATCCTTGACATCACTGTTCATCGAGCCTCTACGTGCCCTTTTGAGGTACCTAGGTATATTCACCAGTTAATCCCTAATAATAACGAAAACTGTGACCTTTTCATCAACTCTGCTACATTAAAGTTTGTGACATCGAATATTAAGGCATGTAAGCTCAACAAAGATAAGCTAAAAAGGGTGTTAGCTATCATTGATGGGCTTAGGGACAAGGTGCTGGGAGACATCATTGAGGACCCTGCCTCTCAGATTCACAATACTACATTAGGTGCTTGCTCAGAACCTGTTAATATTCCTTCTAGATTTATTGAATTTAGTTCATGTTCTTCATCGAATAATGTGGATAGTCATGCTAGCTCCCCTTCTTTATATGGGCCCCCAGTTGGAGCTAGGCTTACAGATAATGTACTTATGTGGGATTCAAATAAGGATTTCATAGACTTTTGTGATAAGACTGGCATTTCTCTTAATTCCATTGATGAAGCTAAAATTTTCTTAAATTCTGTTAAGGGTCAAAAAGAGTTACCAGAAGTAAACTTAGATGAAAACTCCTATTGTTTGCAGAGTTTAGCGGCTCTGCATTTATATAATTAAGTCTTAATGATTATAGTAGCTTGGAATATCAGAGATCTTGGGATTATTTTATGTTGGGATTCAAAGTTATTTCGTAGACAAAGTTCCATTCAGGCTACCTTTAATCTATCGATGAAATTTGAGAATATGTCTAATAGATTTGAATGGTGGTTGTCTGGGGTTTATGGATCATGTACCTCAGATTTAAAAGAATAATTTCTAGCTGAATTGGCCTACCTTGGAGCCTCTGTCAACTAAAACTGGGTAATTAGAGGTGACTTTAATTTGATTCAATTCTCTCATGAATATTCCAATAGGCCAGTTCAGTATCCTATGATATCTAAGTTCAATGACTTCGTAGAATCATTTAACCTCATAGGCTTTTCATCTAACAATTTTTCTTTTACTTGGTCAAACTTTTAGAATAATCCAGTCAAGGTTAAGTTGGACAGATGTTTGATTTCTCCTAATTGGGTCTCTTACTATCTAAATTCTATTTGTGTGGGAAAGGTTAGAGTAATTTCTGATCATATACCTATTTATCTTGATATGGTTCTTCCGGGTTGGAGACCCTTTCTATTTAAATTCTATAAATCTTGACTGATAATGGACAGTTTTGATAGTATGGTTAGAACCTGTTGGAATAACTCTGGATTTAGTTTGTGACCTATAGCCCCGTTAGCCTTTAAGGTTAAATTTTTAAAAACGAAAATTAAAAGTTAAGTGCCTGATGTAAAGGGGGAGCGTCAGTCCAAACTATTAAATCCCTGATCCAAAATATTAATGACATGGCTAAAGCATCCACTATTTCGGCAGAAGTGTGGGATCAAAAGCGAAAACTTAGAAAGGAACACTATAATCTTCTTTTAGAGCAAAAATTGTACTGAAAATAGAGATCTAGAATGCAATGGCTTAAGGAGAGGGATCTTAATACAATATTTTTCCATAAAATAGGTAAGGGTAAAAGGAGAACCAATCCGATTACCTCTTTTATCATTGATGAAGAGTTTGATTTATCATTGATGGTGAGTTTGAGGATTCTCCACAAAGGATCCGTCATGAGGTTGAGCAATATTTCATAACCTTATTTAACAAAAGTTCAAGCTACCTTGGGAGTTTTAATTGGGATTCTCAATTGCCTCACAAAATCCTAGAAGCTTGACTTCTAGAAAAGTGTTTTTCCATAGAGAAAGTTAAGGCTAATGTTTTCTCTCTTAATGGTGATAAGTCTCTTGATTCGGATGGCTTCTCTTTGTGTTTTCTCCAACATTTTTGGGAAGATATAAAATTGGATCTGCTCAGTGTCTTTGAGCATTTGCACACTTCTCAAGATATTAACACTCTCAAAGGCATTAATCAAACCTTTATTGCTTTTTTCCCTAAGAAGGAAGGAGTGCAATGTATTAGGAACTACAGACCCATTAGTCTTTTAAATAGCACTTATAAAATAATTGCAAAAGCCCTAGCGAATAGGCTTAGTCCAATTTTGAATGCTATTCTAGACAGTAATCAATGTGTTTTTTTTCCTAGTAGGAGCATTTCTGATTACTTCTTAGTGGCTAAAAAAATCGTACATTACATGCATCCTAATGCCTCTAGATTTATACTTAAGCTTGACTTTGAGAAAACTTTTGATAATATTAATTGGAATTTTCTAATTGATACAATGAAGGGTCTTGGTTGTGAGTTTAAAAGGATATCCTGGATAAGGATATGCATCTATACTGTTAAGCAATCGGTGTTAATTAATGGTTCCCCTAAAGGTTTCTTTGGGGACTCTAATGGATTAAGACAGGGTGATCCTCTCTCTTCCTTCTTGTTCATTATGGCCACTTATGTGCTTAACATGAATTAGATTTGAGTTGTCAAAATAACCTTATTTCTAGAATACAGTTTGCTCATAGAGGACCCAATATAGTCAATATCTAATACGCTGATGATATCATTATTTTCCTTTCTACATTAGAGGATGCATGATAAATGTCAAAATGATACTTTGTTGTTTTCAGGTTTCTTCGGGATTAAAGATAAATTTTCAGAATTTTTCTCTAACAAGAGTGGGGGTTCGAAATGATCTTCGTCAGAGATGTGATATTCTAGGATGTCTGACTGCTACCTTGCCAATTAGGTACCTTGGTCTACCACTTCATTTCAGAAAAGGCAACTTAAAATGACTGTGCTCTAGTTTTGGATAAAATTTTAGTTAAGCATTCTTCCTGGAAATCTAGATATTTATCCTTAGGTAGTATGATTACTTTAATCAATTTTGTTTTGTCTACCATCCTAACTTATTATCTTTCATTTCTCTATCTTTCGGTTAGAGTGGAAAAAGAGATAGATAGATATAGGAAAAGATTTCTATGGCATGGTCCTTCTCTTGATAATAAAAGATACCATTTAGTTAGCTAGGCAACTCTTTGTCAATCAAAGTATCAAAATAGATGAGGCATCATTAATATTATAAATTTCTTCCAATCTTTGAAGTGTAAATTGGTTTGGCATTGTTAAGTGACATAATAAAATTAAAATGCATGGCTGGAAATTATCAAGGCTAGATATTTGGCTCGCTATTGGTTGGGTGGCCTTCTCACCGTTTCTTCCAGTAGAGAATCACTCCTCTGACACGAACTTAGGTCTTGTTTCTCCACAGTCAATACTTCCTCTAGATTTATTGTTCATGACGGGAATAGTGCCATTTTTTGGGAAAGTAAGTGGTTCGAAAAATCTACATTGAAACATGTCCTTCTGGACTTATTTTCAATCTCAAAGCATAAAAAAACATCAATTAAAAAAATATTGGCTTTGTATTCTTCAAATTTCGTTGATTTATTCGGTTACTCTTCTTCGTCTAATTTGAATGCATTAAATCTGCAAGCACAATTTGAAAGATTTGAAAATTTTTTGGGTTACTTGACTTTATCTACAACGTAAGACATTATTCATTGAGAACCTTCTTGTGGTAAAAATTTTAATGTCAAATCTTGTTACAAAATTTTAAATGACAGTGGTACTAGATCACCCTATAGATTTAATATTTGGCAGAGTCAGGTTCCTTTAAAAGTTAAACTCTTTTCATGACTGGTTATTCATGAAAAAGTTTTTTCGCGAACCAATCTAATTAAAAAATGTTAGTTGGATAGGTCTAATTGCATTTCATGTGGTACCATTTTAGAATTTACAGCTCGTTTATTCTTGAAATGTGACTTAGTTGTTGAAAAATGAAATTTTTTTCTTAATTATCATATTGGATCTTTGCATATCGATATTACTATCGTTCTCGATATCTTTTCTCATTCAAGATTTCTACTTTCAAAAGTGGGCTAGATTATACTTGTTCTAGCAATTCTTTGGTCAGTCTGGATTGAAAGAAATAATTGTATTTTCAGAAACAAATTCAAAAGTTCAAAACAAGTTATGTATAATATCATTTCTTTAATGTTTGTTTGGTTCTCTGAGTTCAGGGCAGAGTCATGAGGGCATTTCACAAGAAATATCTAAGATGCAACAAGAATGAGACCAAACTAGGGCAATTCAGGCTGCTCAAGTCATTGGGTTATCCATTAACGTTTCTCCAGATCCAACAGGTGTTCCCTCTCATTCAAGCTCTCAAACCATGGCTTCTGTTTACGACCCCCTGAGGATGGACCTACTACTAAATGAAGGCTCTGGATTAATTTCTAATTATCCTTCTTGCCTTGTATTATTTGGTATAATTTAACTAGACTTGTATAATTTTTGGGGCCTATTAGGTTTTAATTGATACTTTTAAATTTCCAGGCATTGTTCTAATTTTGGACATCTTTTCATTTGATGGTAGTTTCATAGCCTAGTGTTTTATATAATTAATATTATTGTTTGCAAAAAAAAAAAACAAATCACCACATATGTTTCATAAAGAAAACTTATTTTATCTTAATATATATTGAGAAGCATGGATTGTTGCTTGATAAGAAGGAGTCATTGGTTTTTATCTCAAAGTCTATAATAACTAAAAAACATTGATGTTTGAACTCATTAAACATATAATTTGTTTTTTAGCAAAGTTTAATTAAATAGTAAAATACTGCTCTCCTTATCATAGTACTAATATATTATCTGCGTATAAAATTATGAACTTACAATACCTATCACTCACTCTCTGATGTTTTAAAACGAAAAATATTACCCTTCATGATTTTACTTTACTACTTTTAGATAAGAATATCTATGACTATACATACTTATCAGAATGTCTCCTACTTTCAAAAGAATAGAAACGGATTAGTAAAAAATTACTCTAATTCATGATTTTTCTATAACTTAAGTCAATTCAATCCCATTGAAATGAAATGAGAAGTCTCACGCTACCATACCTACTCAAATGGTATTGAGAGCCTTAACAAAAAATATTACTTAAGAAATCAAAGTATTGCTATGAATTCATTACTAACAACCAAACAAAATTTCTTTAACAAAAAGTAACCAAAGAATCAAACTCACAATTCACTATATACATTATATACATTTGCAAATAGTAGTTCGCAATTATATGAATGATGATGATAATTAACAATATTATATATCCAAGCTTGAGATATATAATTAAATGTATTATATTACATTGTTACGAAGATAAGTGAAATTTTATATATCATATGAATACATATGAATTAAATTTTAGTATAATCCTAAATATATAGGAGAGAAATAGAATTAAAGTATTGCTCCTTTATTTCAAACATGATGACAACATGTTAATAATGATTCAACGATTATGACGATAATGATGATGATAATGATTACCACAATGTTGATAGTCATGGTATAAGTCACTGGCACAATGTACAATAACAATAAAACTAAAAAAGATTTAACAGTAACAAAAATAACAATGATAAGAGAAAAAATATTTAATAATGGTGGAAAATAAATAATACTATTGCAAAGTAGCACATGCTTTATTACTTTTCTCTTTCTATATGATATATATTTTCAACATGTAATTTCCCTCTTGTATCATCTTTTGAGTTGGAATCCTTGAGTCGTAGATATTACATCTCATTTTATATAAGGTCTCTAGAAAGAAACCTCATTGTAAGACTCAACTTTATAACTATAAGTCAACAATTTATTATGTATTCATTGTGTTTTCATATTATCTATTAATGAAATAAGAGACAAAATATCTATTGAAATGCACTTGTAAGTAACTAAAATAAGAGTATTACTATATATTTTCAAACTTATGGTTCCCATTATTAGTTTTATGAGTCATAGTTGTTGATAGAACTATTTCGATCCACATGTTCATAATGGCAGGGGTAAGTTCAAAAGTCTCCTATATAACCTTTACACTGAATTATATTCTATAATTAATAGAGGGTTCTAATGAAAGAATTATTATAACTTTTCTTTATTTACCACTTATCACTTATAAAATTAAAAAATTAATCTCCAACCATACTTGAACAACTTGATTGGTTTGAAGAAACCATTTATTGTTCTTAAAATATTATTTTAAATGCCATAAATATTTTTCTATCTCTCCTATTTTGAAGGATCAATTAAAAAATTCTATATCAATTATTTCATATTAATTTGTTATTATTCAATAGCATTATAGTTACTAATTATAATTGCATTAGTCCTATTATTATTTGTAAAAAAAAATTTGCATTAGTCCTCGCAACATCCATTTAAAGCCAATGATATTTTTATATTTTTCAAAATTAATTATTTATAATACTTTTTAGACAAACAACAAAGAAAACAATCAAGGTTATTATGAAATTACTATATTATTAATAAAATACTATTTTTAGATAACATTACAAGTGCTTCTTTTGGTAACATTAAACATGTATTTTTTTGAAAGTGTTTGTAAATGTCTTCTTTTAAGCCTTGTTGTGCCATAATGAAACTTACAAATTTGGATGACTATATTATACAAACACTTAAGAAAATTCAATCTCGTACAAATGAAAAAAAAATACGTTATAGTATTAGTGGTGGATTACGAATATAAATACAGATACCATGTGACATAACTTTATTATACATGTAATTAAAGAGAATTTAATATTGTATCAATGTAATAAGAAATATACTTTATTGTTAGTAGTAGATTGAGAAATATAAATACAGATGCCACATGACGTAGCTAGTTGTTAAGCAAAAAGTGACAATTAGCAATATAGTATGGATAGATATAGATATATAAGATTTAGTTACATAATAATTATATTTATCAATTTGTTCATCAAGATTCCAGGTAATTGAAATATATTAATTAAGCTAAATTAGACATATATGAAATATAAGATAATCTTACCTTATATATGGGATCGTAATCGAAAAAAAGATATGAAATTTATTTCTTTATGGTAAATAAAATATGAAAAATCAAATAGTATCTCTTTGTAAGAGTTTTTATTTATTGTAGTACCTAAAAAAAATATGTAAAAGATTTTATATGAATTTTTTCTAGTAGATTTTCTAAAACAAAAAAGATATATCAAAGGGTGTTTGCGGCATTGAATAAAAATTCTACAATTGCATTCAATAATATTAATAAGTACATTACTATAAATCTTTAATGATTACTATTAGGTGATATGCCTCTCCTTTGTTCTCAAACTGACAATTATTAATATAATATAGAATAAATTTAAAACTAATATTTTTTTTATATTATCTATAACTCACCATTGATCTTCATACTCTTGCAAGGACAATCCTTACGAATAATTTCTACAACTCTGTTAATTATTAATCCTTAATCTTACATTCAATCTTTTTTACTTTATAGTAAATGGTTTATGAAACTAAATGGTGAATAGAACATTTACTCAAGAAATACATTGTATTTTACCTCAATTACATTATGTGGAATAAGATACAAACATTTTTGTTTTCTCTCTTACGATTTCTATTAATATAATTTTATAAAAAGAATCATTAATTAATATAAAATCATGATCTTGTCATAGTATTTAATTTCAAGTTGGATATACAACAACAACACTAAGTGATCATCACTTAAATAAGAGCTTAAAAAATTCTTACATTGCAATGATATAGTTTAAGAATAACTTTTTCAAACACTATTGTCAAGATCTAGAAACACTTTGGAAAACACATTTTTTTTCCTGAAATTTCAGAAAACATATAAATTTATTTGAAAGATAAAGTAAATAAAGAATGAACAACTGATTCATGACTTAAATTCATTATTGTATAATGCAATGATCCAAATTTAATACCATTTTTCGACCCTCATATGGAATGATTTTGACAATCATAAAACAGGCAAATTAGTGGTCCCATAGCTTATATTTCTTCTAATAAAGTTTTACGCTTATTAAAATTCAAACCTCAACGCTCCAACTTACAAATTAGTCATGTACTGAATAGTTAATGGTTGAAATTAAGAACTTTAAATGGCGACTCTTAAGTCCAAAATTCGTAAGATAATCCTTCTAAATTAATTCATGATATTTTGACTTAGAAATGAGAACATCAAACAATAATGATGATAAAAATGTATGAACACATATTGAATATGGTAGTGGATAGTAATGTAGTATATATATTAAAAATACAAGAATCGATTTGTTTCCTATAAAATCTAAATTAATACAATGATATTGAATCCCATGAATTAAACATATAGACAAGTATTAAACACATAGACATTTGACGTAATCAATGCTATTGTTATCGTTGCTCGCACTCCATCTTGAAAAAGCTTCATATGTGCCTCCCATCTTGTAAGGATCCCGTAAGAGTTCTCCATAGAGGTAAGCTTTTTTTGGAAATCCTTCTTCTTGTTCACAAAAAATTGACAAAACAATCTAAAGGAAAAGAACATAATTTAAAATGATACATACCTTGATTAAAGAATATATTTCTTTCAATCAATACATTGATTTGTTGTTGATTATATTTCTTTCTTTTAATATAATTTATTTCCTTATTAGTTCATGATTCTGCATTTTATCCATGACATTTATTAGGTCATAATTTATTTCCTTAAATGATCCATGACATTGCTCCTTGGTTCGTTATGTTTTATATTCATGCTTTTGTATTTCGCCCATGTAATTTTTTTTTGGGCATCGTGTTGCTATCTTCCCATATTTTTACCTGTGGATCTAATGTTGTAAATATCAGATCAAAAGAAATGTATCACAAAAACAAGATCAATATATCTTACTCAATTTTTACAAAAACAAGTAGAAACCCCAAGACAATTAGGTACTCTCTTAAAAATTCACTTTAGAATTTCAACATCATCCAAGACAATTAAGTACTCCCTTCTTTTGGGACAACTGAATAACTACGGTGACCAGAAACAAAGAAAAGGTGAAAAGCTGTACTCGGTTGATGCTTACAACAGCAACAGATTTGTTGTTGGGGTTCTTCTCCTTGTACTGCTGCCTAAACTCCTCCTTGTCATGAAGAACACTAGATGTTAATCAATTATTTTAAAAAAACAAGTAAAAATCCCAAGACAATTATAAACTCACCAAGAAGTTCACTTTTGAATTCAAGCTCTATGCACAAAACAAAGTCACCTATCAACAAAATGACAAAAATTTATGTCTACCAGTCATGTGGAACAAAAGCTATAAATATTAGATCAAAAGACCGAAATTTAAAATACAAACAAGAACACTAGATGTTAATCAATTATTTAAAAAAGCAAGTAAAAACCTTGAGATAACTATATACTCGTCAAGAAGTTCTAGCTTTATGCTCAAAACAAAGCGACGTGTCGACAAAAAGACAGGAATTTATAATTACAAAAAGAGCACTACAAGTTACTCAATTATTAAAAAAAAAAACAAAACTAAAAACCACGAAACAATTATATAGTCCACAAGAAGTTCACTTTTGAATAGCAACATTATTCACAAAACAAACCCTTTGAGATGCCATGCCTTCAAAAGTTTTAAAGAAACACTGAAAAAGAGAAAAAAAGGGTATAAACAAGGTAAAGAACTCATACCATTGTGACAAGTAGTTATTATAACAGCAACTAAATTAAGTAAGCTAATACTACCATCAAATGTTACCAACCATCACAACAGCTAATAAATCAACACAACAGCTAATAAAGCGAATTCAATGGCATAGACTATATATTAGTCTAGCCCAGGGTTGGAATTACCTGACTTGAACTGTGTGATATCCTTTGATGGACCATAGGTGGTACTGAAGCAATAGAATTATTGGCAGAAGAGTGCTGATATCCTTCAGGAATTGATCCTGCGCAAAAACTTATATAAAAGCTGTATTCAATTAAGAAAGCATTAAAAAATAATAAATTTTTACCACTTGATGCATTAAAGGAGCCACTATTTCCTATAGGAGCTGCCTCAATTTGCAGTTTGTATCATGCTTCCTGTCCCAATAGAAGTTGTCATTAATGTACCTGCGGAACTACTAGTAATCACAGAAGTATCGGCAGAACCAGTGACCATAACATTTGTACTTCCACCATGACACATCCCAGGTGTCGGTATCATTGTGCTAATGGGTGCAGAAGAAGAAACTCGGCGAGCAATCATTGGTTGACTTGGGTTATTTTGATTCTTCAATATCATGTGCAAGCGTCTCTCAAATGTCTCCATGTTCAGATACTCCTCCTGATGGGGGAAAACCAGAATAAGAGGTGTTCATACAGAGGAAGGAATCTTCAAAAAACATAATAACAAACTTGAAAAATGTCTATGCATTTCAGAAGTTTAACATGGACTACAGGAGACCTTTGATGGAGCATGCTTAAATAGCTCACCTTCCAAACGTCTAACAATACCTGGTAGCCTTTGTTGCCAACCAGTCGATAGTGAACGTCCTTAAACGTATTTAGTGCTGCAAAAGAATTGAGACTAATTAGAAACATCCTTAAGTAACAAATTTTGAAATTCGAAGCATTGATTTGGCTCCATTGTGACCTGGAGGTCATGGGTTCAAATGCAGGAAACATCCACTCTGGAGGTCACATGGACCCTGCTTGGTACCCCACATTGGTGAGATTCGGTGTTTGCCCCTATTTTTTTTTCAATTGTGTATCTATTTAAGACCTATCAAATTTGTATCCACTTAAGACAACATTGTGAGGCTAGAATGAGTTGCACAAACACAAAGTGATGACCATGAAAACAATTGACTAAGCTTGTATTTTGTTAGACTATTCAAGCATTGCTTTAAAAAAATAATAACTATGCAGTTGAGAGAAAATAAGTGTCATATCTATTATTAAGGCTAAAAGTACATATATATCGGATAGGATAGAGTTAAATGAATCCTAAATTGGATATCCAAATATCCTATAAACTATCCTATCTTTATTGACTTAATAAGACCCAGAAGACACTCCCCCTCAAGTTGGAACATATATATTAATCATGTCCAGCTTGTTACAAAGAAAATCGTAAGCCTCAACACTAAACCCCTTAATAAAGACATTAGTACACTGATAAGAAGACTTAGTATAAGGAGTAGACATGACTCCTTGCATCATCATCTCTCGAATAAAGTGACAGTCCACTTCAATATGTTTGGTGCGCTCATGGAAAATGAGATTATTAGCAATATAAATGACTGCATGATTGTCACAGTGCATGGACATAAGTAAAAGAGTAGGAAGACCCAAATCAGTCAAAAATGAGCGAAATCACATCATCTAACAAGTAGTTTGAGTCATGGATCAATACTCAACTTATACACTAGAACGGGACACAATGTTCTGTTTCTTGCTGCACCATGTAACAAGATTCCCCCCAACATATGTGTAATACTCAGAAGTGAACTTCCTATCTCCTCTATCTCCAGCATAATTATAGTCAAAATAGGCTTCAATCTGCAGGTGACCATTCTTTCTATAGACCAAACCTTTACCTGGAGTCTTCCTAATGTAGGCTAGCACTCATAAAACTCCTAACCAATGCACTATTCGTGGTTCCTGCATGAATTGACTTAAGACTCCTACAATATATGCAATATCTGGGCGAATAACAGTAAGATAAATTAACTTTCCTATCAGTCTCCTATATCTGCCAGCATTCTCTAATAAGAGTGAAGAGACATCCCAAAAATCTAGACTCTGATTCACAAGAGTAGTCTCAAGTTTACATCCCAAAAGTCCAGTCTCCTGCAAGATGTCCAAAGTATACTTCCTCAGTGATAGAGTCATCCTGTTTCCAAAAAATGCAAACACAATTCCTAAGAAATGCTTAGGTCTGTCCATATCTTTGGTGACGAAGTGTACTTCTGCAAATGATCCTTCGTCTCCTAAATACTAATAGCATCACTCCCTGTCAGAATATTATCTACATAGACAACTAGCAAAACACGGCCACCCTTTGTTTACCTGTAGAAAACAGAGTGAACCACCACACAATGACGGAAACCACAAGTAGATACAATGTTGCTGAACTTCTCAAATTAGACTCGTCGACTCTGCTTCAACCTATAAATTGCTTTCCTAAACAAGTACACCTGATTCTCTCCTTGAGCAACATAGCCTGAAGGTTGCTCCATATACACCTGATTGGAAAGGTCATCATACAGGAATGCATTTTTGACATCTAAATGGCAGAGTTTCCAGGATTTGTTCATAACCACTGACAAAATGACTCTGATGGAGTTCAATTTGGCAACAGGAGAGAAAATCTCAGTGTAATCAATGCCATATTCCTGTGTAAATCTCCTTACGACTAACCAGACTTTGTATCTGTTTACCATACCATCTGCCTTGTACTTTATAGCAAACACCCATCTACAAGTAACAACATCGGTCCCCTTTGGTCTAGGTACTAGTGTCCATGTCTCACGAGACCTTAGAGCCTGCATTTTCCCATCCATAGCTGCTTTCCATTGAGGTACTAGGCTTACTTTCAGGTAGTTCCTAGAAATTAACTTAGAAGAAATAAACAAGGCAAATACACGAAAGGAAGGATGAAGGGGCTTATAACTCACAAAGTGAGATATAAGATGTGCAATGGATGAAACACGTGTACCTTTCCCGAAGGCAATTGGCAAATCAAGGTCAGTGAGTAGTAGATTTGCAGATGATATAGAGGAGTTGACTGTGGGGGAACGTGGTCGTCGTCGATATACCTGCAAAGTACTAGATACCTCTATCTCTGTAGTAGGAGTATCAATAATATCCATCTCTCCAAGCTCAACCACAGACGGTAAAGGAACACTATCAAGAACTGAGGAGATACTATCAAAGAAGCTTTGATTCTCAAAGAAGATGACATTAACAAATACAATGTATTTTCTGATAGCAGGAATATAACAATGATAGCAATGCTAAGTACGAGAGTAACCAACGAACGCACACCGAACAAACCTCGGAGCCAGTTTGTCCAGGTTAGGAGTCAAGTCCTAAACAAAGACAACACAGTCGAACACCCTAAGAGTAAGAGGGAAGGGATCAACACTAGGATAAAATCTCTGTAGTGAAACATCTCCACCAAATGGTGTAAATCGCATACGATTGATGAGATATACCACAGTGAGAACAGCATCAAACCAAAGATACTTGAAAACATGCATCTCAAACATAAGTAACCGGACAACATCAAGTATGAATCTATGTTTACACTTTACAACTCCATTTTGTTGGAATGTATATGGACAAGAAGTTTGTTGCAACACACCCAAAGATTCACAGTATTGTCGAAGATTCGTCTGAGTAAATTCTAAGGCATTATTTTGGATAGACAGAAAGCTGATTCTTTATTTTTATGAAAAATTTCTTAACAATGTCAAACATACCGACTTTATCCTTCAAACAATACATCCAAGATACACGAGAAAACTCATCGCCAATAACAATGTAATATCTATGGCCAGACACCGAAGAAGTTCTGTCAGGACCTCAAACATCACAATGTACTAAATCAGAAGAATTCTTACTCCTAACTAGACGCAAACCTCGAAAGGTAGCACAATGATGTTTACATAACTCACAAGACTCACACTGAAAAGATGACACAGACAACCAATGAAGAGCCTGCTGAAGTTTCTGATGAGAAGCGTGGCCCAGTCGACGATGCCATGTAATGGATGAGTTATTTGTGGAACTAAGAGATGCAAAGCCTCTAGGTATCTCATCTTTGATAAGTAGGTAAGCTCCTTGACCTTTGTCACGTCCTAAACCAATCCTCTTCTCTGTCTGCAAACCTTGAAAGGTACAGTGAAAAGGAAAAAATATCACACAGTAATTTAAATATTTGATAATGGAGCTAATGGACAAAAGATTTACAGGAAATTCAAGTATAAAAAGAACTTTGTTTAAGGTTAATTGAGGGGTAGCACGAATGATGCCTTGCCTAGTTACTTCGTAGGTTCGGCCATCAACTATACAGACTGATCTAATGTTAGGTAACTGAGATATACGAGAGTAAAGATCACGACTACCTGTCATGTGAGAGGATATTCCTGAATCAATAATCTAGGAACTATCCCTAGAGGCAACTAAACCAGAGATACTTGAGGTGGAAGCAGTGGCATGAGATGCAACAGCAGGTGTAGACTGAGCCTCTCTGTACTGAAGAAACTGAACATACTCCTCCTGAGATCGAGTCACTAGCTGATTACTGGTGGTGGGAGTATCTACAGGCGTCTAAGTCACCTCTGTAGAGACTTGTCCTACTCTGGCTTACCGAACTTTTCCCAACATCTGTTCGACCTGTGATTAGTATGACCACAATGCTCACACGGAGTCTGATCTCTACCATCGCCTCGTCCTCGGCCTCCTCGTCCAGAATTACGACCGTGACCACGACCACGCACAGCCATAGTAAAATGATCAGTAGTAAGAGCAGACACACCTGTAGAAACACGTAAAACTCTGACAAAAGTGCTCTCCAAGCTCGGGGTGGAATCTATTTTAAGAATCTGGCCTCGTATCTGAGAAAAAATCTCCAAGGTCAGGCCAGAAAGATAGGCAACCACAACAAACTCCTCTCTGTATCGACGTACGATAGGAAGATCTTTGACACCCCACTCACATGTGGATGTGTATAGGAGACGACTACAAATGTCGTCTAGAGAAGAGAAGGGGCCAGAGACCCCTTAGAATAGCCGGACAGACCTTGAGAAGGTCTGTCGGCAACTTCTTGGACCACCGACGCTAGAAGGAGGGCTGGCGGAGGGCTACCGGAGGACTGACAGCAGGCTGGCGGTGCCGGAATGAGGTGGCAGAGGTCCAACGGGTCTGGTCTGGGGCAGACAGTGGCAGATCAGGGGTCGACGGCTGCTGCAGGCCCACTCGTGGTGAAGGGAAGGGCCGGTTGACTTGCTGCAGGCCCGAGGGTGGTTGCCAGCAGGTGGGGCTGGCCGGAAGTGGGCCGGAAGTGGGTGGTTAGATGTGAAAAAACTAGAGTTTCTCCCTGAGCTCTGGTACCATGTGCAGTTGAGAGAAAATAAGGGTTTCATCTATTATTAGGGCTAAAGGTACATATAAATAGGATAGAATAGAGTTAAATGGATCTTAAATTGGATATCCAAATACCCTATGAAACTATCCTATCTCTATTGACTTAATAAGACCCATAAGACTTAACAAAAACTTTTATTATGTATGAAAA
Organism: Posidonia australis; assembly: GCA_024699735.1. Lineage (NCBI taxonomy): Eukaryota > Viridiplantae > Streptophyta > Magnoliopsida > Alismatales > Posidoniaceae > Posidonia > Posidonia australis. Next base: position 16,136 of record JAMKQA010043294.1, read on the forward strand.
TCCAAAAAGGAAAACTAATTTACAAATCCTTAGGAACAACCCAAGCATTCTATTAAAAAAAAAAAAACTTATTCTGTGACCTGACATAAACATTATAATATTATATCTTCTGAGTTCATCAAGATAAATTCATAATATATGTATTTAGTTTATAGATTTGCTTCAAGTAAACAATCTAGGATTTCTTCTTTTCTCTAGAAAACCATTCAAAAGGGATATGTAATATTACTTGAGAAGTTTCATTTCGACACTGACCTTGAACTCAAGGAACAAAGTGTTAAAGTTTACATCGTAGATGGATGTGACAGCCTCATGGTTGTATGTTCAAATATTCAAGCAACCAATAGTACAATATGTCTCATCTTGAATTCAAACAACAAATCATTATTGTGACAAATGGATATGAAGACAAGGGTCAATTTCTTTCCACATGAACAAAGCTAATAAAATGACAGTTTGTGCAGCATCTAGGTATGCGGTCGTACAAATTTCGAAACTAATTAAATGATTTGTGCAATCTCACGAATATCAGTATTGAAACCAATGGAGTGAAGAAAAATGAAGCCTTTTTCAGAAGGAAAAAAAAAACATTGTAACCAAGTTTGACGATGAGTTGCACATTTTTATTTGTGAATCTTAAAAGCATTTACATCTCAATTGTTGGTAACATAAGTAAA
>JAMKQA010043295.1:0-19036 GCA_024699735.1 Posidonia australis
CCCCCCCCCCCCCCCCCCCCCCCTCCCCCCACCTCTGTTGCCGGAGTTTGGTGGTGGCGGGGTACGGCGGTGCTCCATTAGCCAAGGGATCACTTTGGATCCCTTGGAAACACTCCGGGACGAGAAGGAAGGCCTAGAGATCTACAATTCAGACAAATAAGAGAGGATCTGTGTGTACCTGGCTAGAGTTGCCTCGCCGGAGCTTTGGATCGGCGACTGGCTTTGCTCCTCTGCTTCACGCTCTGGCACTCTGGTTCTCTCTCTCTCTCTGAATTGTCTTCTGCGGTGGAGCAAAAATTCTCAATCCTCTGAATCGTGAGCTTTGCTTCTCCATTTATAGGTGAATCCAAACAGAATTGCAACAGAATGGCAACAACTCGTAACAGACTGGTAACTGCTGTCCCCTCCTTGCTCCCTTGGTTGCCAACATGATGGACAGTAATCCAGCAGTCGTGGCGGTGGTCGATCCAGTGGCTGGCTATTGGATTGGAGTGGGTTCAGTGGGTGCATGAAAAATGTGAAATTTTGGTTATTATGTAGGAGGAAACTTAGGTAAATGAAGGGGAAAGAAAATGAATATGGTTATTGGGTTTAAATCTGGATGGAAAGGGATGAATGAGCTTGGTTTTGGAAGAAGTTCAAATGTGGGTTGAGCCATTGTGGACTTTGCGCTTCATGGGCCTCCATGGGCCTGTGTGGGCCTTGTGGGCCCCCATGGGCCCAAGTGGGCTTCAATGGGCCCAAATGAATTAAATGGGCCTAAATAGGTTAAATGGGCCTAAGTAGGTCTTGTGTGCCCAAGTGGGCTCAAATAAGGCTTAACGGGCCTATATGGGCCTTCACGGGCCCAATTGGGTCTCCATGAATTAAATGGCGTAATGAGGGTTTGTGGCCCCAAATGGGCTCAACCAGGGTTCGAGCTCAGCCACCACATCTTTATCCTGCAAAATTGGAAATTTGGGGTGTCTACAGGTCCCACTAGCAAAACCTACAGAAAACCACACAAGTACACCAAAACCACACAAGGAGTCGTGTTGCTCGACGTCAAGCAACAACTTTGGCCACAAGCAGACTACTGAGGGCCACTCCAGAATATGCATTGTTATGGACTACCACCCAGTGGAAAAGTTTGCCTGTCCTGGCATTCTATGACTTGTAGGACCCTCAAAAGGCTAACCTCACTCCTAGAGAGCCTACTCATCCTACACCTAGGTGAGTTGTCCTTCCACTTGAAGGACAAATCATAGGGTACACCTAGGCAAAACCTTCTCCTAGGCTCTGCCAACACCCACCAACAACTCAGATACCTATAGCAACCAGGGGTACGACCGCCCTAGCCAATAGGCCTCATTTATCATATCATATTCCACAAACACGGGGATGCGTTCTTCCGATGCCCCATTGGTGCTTGGTCATCCAGGGACTTCAACCCCAGACCCTACTAGCACTGGCACACAGGGTAACCCAATCTCTTTCACTTGGGCCCTATCATCGGCAACCACATCATAGCACTTGTATTCGATCTCACTAAGGTCTCACTCCCTATCGACTACTGTCCTGTCGTCATGTGGATCTGACCAAAAACCTTGGAAAAACCTTTACAAAACATGCATCTTTCTTTCAAAACCATTTTTGCAAATCTTTTCATTACAGAAATCATTTCCATGTGTTAAAATTAATCAACATTTCTGATTAGAACTAACTACACTGGTGTGCCACTTAAGTGGGCCAGTTAAGTGTGCCACTTAGTTGTGCCCTAGGCACATTTTCAATTTAGGTGAGTGCTGTCAGAATTCACCCCCATTTGGGAGCCCTTGGTTGACCTATCTCTAGTGCCCTATAAATTTTACAAAATACGTGGATTTGAAGGGCTCTACTCTAAGTCTTCTATCTTTTGGGATAAGTTCCAACAAAAACCAATTTGTAAATCTCATGTTATGAAATTTAAAAGCATGAAAGCCCAAACTATAGCAAAACCATGGAAAACTCTTCCAAAATTCACTGATAATTCATTAAAAATTCACAGAATCATTCATTCTAGATTAACCTATTCCTTACTTATGGATTTCAACTAATTTAACTCATTTAACATGAATCTATACCAAACAGTGAATTAAAATAACGTGCGACACATACTAGAGATGGCCAACGACCCTCTTCTCCTTCTCTATTGAGCCACCCTAGCAACCTCCTCACAATCCTTCCCTCCTCACTCTCCCACTCTTCCTCTCTCTTTCTCTGTCTTCTTGCTGTGTTGCCTTCCTTCTTCCTCTCCCCCTCTATTTATAACTGCTCTGGTTCGTTGTTTTCCACTACATTGGCTGTTGGTAGCCATCCGACAAGGCATGGTGGAAGGCAGCGAGGTATGGCCAACATAGAGCATGGTGTGGAGACAGCGCTGTTAGGTGGCAAAGTTGGCATGACAGGGAATGGGTTTTGTCGACATCCACTTTGTTTTTTGACAGTTGCGGTGATTCAGTATTTTAGGGCCTTTGCGCCAATGAGTTGCGCCAGCAATGTGCACCTGGTAGTTACGCTTGGACCACTCTTTTTCACTATTTTCAAGCAATGTCAGAGAAACAAGCATGGATTCTTTGATTACCATAAAATATTCACATAATTACAGGTAATCAAGTCCCAATTAATCCAGATTACACATAATTGGGTTACAATCCTTAATACATTATTATATCCTTTATAAATTCTTAGGTTACAATTTCACAGATATTACAAACTGTCTTCTCCCACATTGGCCACCTCTTCGTGAACTTTGGAGTGCTCCAGGATCATGCGGACGATGTCCTGGAGCCAAGCACACCTCCAGTGGTCACCCTTCTCTCACTCTCTATCACCTCTCTCTCTCTCTCTAAATTCTCAGGAAGTAGGAGGAAAGAAAGAGGAAGGTGAAAGAAGAGGAAGAAGGAGAATAAGAAGGGAGGGAGTTAGCTTCGTGAGGATAAAGGAGGTGTTGCGGCTTACGGGGGAAATACAGGTTGGCTTGGCTTATGGGGGACGTCTTGTGCTCAATTTATAGCCTCATGCATGCAAGCCCTGACAACTTCTTTAGCCAACCACTCTACAAGTGCAACTAATCCATTTACGAAGTTAACCACTCCATCGTCACCACAACAACTCCACCACACACGACCACAACTAAACCACTACAAGCAAATAGGGAAAACACCACACAAGGCCACAACTACAGTGTATTAACCCACCCCAAGTCGTTACCTCTCAACCTAGCTACATTTTTTCTATATACACAAATCAACTACATTAGCTCTAGAACTAAATCCAACATTTAACACATAAGTAAAAGAACCATTAACAAAATTAAACTATTAAACAATCATTAGAATCCTTGATGTGTGGACGGGTGACTCTAGCTCAAGTGCACTAGTGAACTCCTACTCCTATCCTGCACCTGCCAAAACACAAATAAAACACATGTGAGTGACCCCTAAAATCTCACCTAGCATACACTCCAAAATGGCATCCCTCCCAAATGCCGCCACACAACAACAGGGAAAAAGTTACGCCAAGCAAGCACACAACTCTGGCATCTCTCCTGGATGCTGCCACACAACAATAGGGCAGTATACTGTTGCCCAGCCACCACAAAACTTTTAAAACCATGCCTTTGAAATCATTCTTTTTCTTTCCTTTCAAAACCATATCATGCCATTCCAAAACTGTTTCCTTTCATTCTTTTTGAAACCATATGTATGTTTTCAAAACCTCCATGCAACACTTGAAATGGCCACACTTGCCAAGTCAAAACCACAACAGCACCACAATGCCACATCAACACAAAAATCTCTATTCAATCCATTTAGAAACCATATTCTTAAAAGCAAGTACCATTTTTGATTTCCAAAACAATGATGCCACTCACGGGGAAAAACCACACAAAACACAACGCCAGTCACAGATAGAAACCACACAAAACACAACTCCACACAAGCCACTCATGGGCAAAAACCACACAAGCTCAACACCACTCATGGGCAAAAACCACACAAGCTCAACACCACTCATGGGCAAAAACCACACAAGCTCAATGCCACTCATGGGTGGAAACCACACAAGCCACTCTTGGGCAAAAACCACACAAGCTCAATGCCACTCATGAGCAAAAACCACACAAGCTCAACGCCACTCATGAGTGGAAACCATACAAACTCAACGCCACTCATGGACGAAAACTACACAAACTCAACGCCACTCATGGGCGAAAACTACTCAGAGCTCACATCGCCACTCATGGTAAAAGCCACACTAGGCCACATCGCCTCTTACGGGCAAGCCACAAAGTCTCAACAAAAGTTGGCCACAAGCAATAGTTAGAGACAAGGTCTCCAAACCCACTGCACTGCCACGAAATAGTCGCACCTATCTGTCCTGGCTCATATGGCTCACAAGTCGTGTTGCCCGGTGCCAAGTAACCGACACTAGCCACAAGCAATTCACTGAAGCATACCCCAACGGTGTCTACACTGTCGCGGTGGACCACCCCATGCAGGAGTCCAACTACCCAAGCCACAGCCTCACTATCCTCATGACACAAACACGAGGTGCATCCTCAAAATGCCCCTGGTACCCAAGTACCTGGGGACTCTAACCCCAGACCTGACCAGCACTAGCACTGAGGGTAGTCTAGGTCTCTCATATTCTGGGTTCTACAATACGACAACTCATGGCCACGAGACTTACTCCTCGGACCCAAAACTCGACAACCACAACCTAGAACACGTCCCTAACCACTCAAAGGTCTCACTACCTCGTGTAGGTATGGTCTATCGGCTACATTGTTCCTACAAAATCTCGGTACTCGGACTACACGACGTATTATGAAATTACTTAGAGGTTTCGTACCCCCTAGATTCACTGCCATGATACCCTAAGTTCCGTTAGTACCCTAGGTCTATGGTACCTGAAATAAGCGGAGTATCATACCTCCAAGTCCAGTTAGTACCTTGACCCACGGACCTTAGCCTCGTGGCCTTGTGAACGACAATCCAAGAGTATCATACCTCTAAGATCCGACGAGCACTTACCTTAGCCTTTTGGTCTTATCACACATAGAAAGTACCAAAAATCCTTTCCAAAACCTTTGCCAAACATATGCAATTCTTTCCAAACTCTTTTGGAAACTAGTTCAAAACATTTTGAGTCATTTCTCAAAACATTACTAGTTCAAACCATCTCTTTAAATATTTTTGAAAACCACTTTCCAAGATCACTCATATCTTTTTAAAAGCTTTGAAAAACATCTTGAAATCCTCAAACCACAAAAAGGTGCAATCTAACATCTTCAATGTAAAAAATGCACCCTAAAGAAACACACAAAAACCAAACAGTGGTCTCAAAGTCCCTAGTGACTTACAAGGCCAAAAACCAATAAAATCTACAACTACATAGTACAAATGAATACTTAGTTCAATGCACCGCACTAGAAACTAACTAGCATCTAGTTTTGGGGTTAGACATCATCATTGAACCCTAACGATGCCATTTAAAGGGGAAGACTTAGTGTTTCTAAGTCATATAATCTTTATCCTATTTACTATGTGGAGAAATCTTGCTAATGTATTTTAAGTAGTCCTTAACCCATCTCTAATAATTTCCTACCCATTCGTGCGCATTCATAACTAATTAACCTCAAGATACATTGCCAAGTGTTGAGTGCCTAACGGCCAGCGTTCAACGTTGAACGTTGGGAATCTAGCATTCAACAAACGTGACACAAAAATCTTCATTAATTAATCCTAAATCAAGTCCAATATCCAATCATTCTGTTATAGGATCACTGTCTGACATTATTAACAATATAGACATGTTATGCCATCAGTTGATTTCTCTAGATTCCACTAAAATCCACTATTTAGCATGCATTACCAACCAGGGGCGTTGAACGTCAGGAATACAGCATTCAATGTTGAACACTAGGAACCCTAATGTTCAACACTTCCAATCACTGATTTGCAAGAAAAACCTACCATCCTAGCATGCATTCTAGTCTAGGTCAACAGGGGAAAGCATAAACAACCTTAACCAAGGATCAACTAAACTATCCAAAATAAAGGATTACAAGGTGCAGGTGTTGAACATCGTGGTTTGGGCGTCCAACATTGAATGCCCCAGGCTAGACGTTCAACTTACTGGTTGCACCCCTACACTAAAATCCTTCTCAAAACATGCATTTTCCCTCCCAAAACCATACACACATCATACACGAGTAGGGGTTATCATGATCACAGAGATACCCCAAAAACCAACCCTAAAACATCATGAACATTAATCTGGAAAGGGTGTGTACCTTACACCCTCGAGGCAAGCTAATTGGTGATGCAATGCTCTGCGCGAGCTCCCGACCACACCCCGAACATCTATCGACCACCCATCATGCTTGTAGTAGCCCACACAGCCACAAACCCTAGAATCAGTGGGTGAAGCCAAGGGGGAAAAAGGGAAAGACGAAGAACAAGGAAAGGCGGCATCAAATCCCAACCATACCTCTCTTTCTCTTTCTCCCAAGCACCCGTTGACCACCAAAGGGTGTCCATACACAGGCCAAGGATGGGGTTGGGACGGAAAGGAAGGAAAATCTCCCGAAATGCCACCTCCAAGCACTTATATGGCCAGTAGCTACACTTACAGTGTTATACACCGCTGATCGGACGTTCAACATTGAATGCCTCAATGTAGGCATTCAGCAACCATGTCACAAGTGTTAAACGCAAACTCTACAATGTTCAACACAGAACGGTTCACAAGCTACGTTTAACACCCTAAGATTTCAGAAATCTACAACGTAGGTGTTGACTTCTAGAGATTCCAGAAATTTCCCCTTTATAAGTTGAACGCATGATTTCTAGAGTTTAACATAGAACGTCAGTCACCCAACATTCAACGCCTCAGAAATGCATTCTAGGTATAAAACACTACCAACTAAGCGTTTAATGTTAGATGCCCCACATTAGGCCCTCATCACTCAAAAATTCTAGAGTTAAATTTTTGGCCTCTAATGCTACCAAAAATCCGAGTCGTCACACACAAAAACAACCTCAACTAAATAACTAGAATAAATTAGTTGTGTCACCATATTATGCCATAGTAGTGTGCCAGGGAAGTGTGCTAAGAAATTGCACTAGGAACTTGCACCTCCAGTCATTTCAGTGGCCAGAACAAAAATTAAAGCTCCAAAACTGTCACGTCCCAAATTTTCCACAATAATTTAAAACAATTAAATTACGGGGAAATTTTAGCCAAACAGTAAATATCTAACTACCAGGAACCTGGGTGTGCGGTTAGCAGACTCCAAACTAAACCAATCACATGTCTGCACCTGCAAACCAAAACCACATGGAAAACACATAAGTGACAAAAGTCACCCAGTACGCAACCCAAGGAAAACCACGAAAAACAAAACTACAATCCATTTTCCTTTTAAATTCATTTCGCAAACCATTTCTCAAAACCTCGTAAACCAGGCCCACACCAGCCAAAACCACAAACCAGGGCTCTACTAGCTAAAGCCACAAGCAAAAGCCCTCAATGGCCAAAACCACACACAATGAGTCGGGAAGCACGGCGCCAGGCAACCTAACTCTAGCCACACGCAGTCCATCGAGGAGCGACCACGGTGTTCTGCACTACCACGGTGAAACTACCCTGTGCAGGAGCGATCATCGTCCCATGATTCTCCCACCTGGAGAACCCTCACAAATCCAACCCCTCCCTGGGAAGGTTGTCCTGTCACTCAGGACGCTACCAGTTAAGGGGCATGAGTTCCACCCGCACTAGCCACCACACGGTACGCCTCCTCACGGCGTCCTCCACACATGGTGCTCTGGAGGGAGTATCATACCTCCACACCTGACAACACTCGAGCCTCAGTGCTCATAGCGAAAGCAGGAGTAGCATACCTCCCCGTCATGCCACAAGACACCTCAACCTGTAGACCACAACCCTATCCTCGAGACAACAGTCAAGGAGTCTCATACCTCCAAGACCCGATGCCCCTCAGCCTCAGGTATCTCGGCCCCCGACCTCAACCAGGGAGTCATGCCCAACCACCCGAGAATGTCGTCACATTCCCTGGTCCCGACGACACGGTCCAACACTGTCTCGGCCCGTACACAGAAAACTAGGAAAATATTTTCCAAAACCGACAAAGCGACATTTGGGCGACGCCTCCACCTAAGCTCCATGGGACAAAACACGGTAATCCAGAACCTCGGCAAAACCATTTCCTTGAAAACCATTTCCAAAACCATTTTCATATCTTTGAAAATTCTTTCAAAACCTCGGCAAAGCGACGCCTCAGGTGTCCCAGGGGGTCACCGCTGATGGCCCACAATCCCATCTCAATGGGACAAAACACGGTAATCCAGAAAGCCCTCGGAAAATACAATATATAAGCACATTTGGGCCCAGATTCGGCATGCTGAAAATAGGTTCGGTATGCCAAAAACCCTTGGTTTGGTAGGCCGATCTGGATCGATTGACCGAATCAGGTCAACGGTCAACACTCAGGCCAAATTCGGTATACGGAAGCTGGTTCGATCGACCGAAATCTCCTGATTCAGGCGATTGTTTGAAATCGGACGACCGAATTTCGACCAAAGGACCTAAACTGATAGAAAAATGGTATGCCGAATAGAATCAGTATACCAAAATCCATTGGTTTGGTAAGTCGTTTCCATTTCGGTATGTCGAATTTTGCGAAACCAGAAAAAGGCCCAAACATAACCATCCAAAATCGCCCCAACTGGGACCTCCAATCGTCCCCTTAAACAACCACCAAAAATCTTGCATAAAACATTAGATGTAGACTCTCGAGTCTACTCCAAACTCCAGTAAACAAAACCAAAATCCATTCACCATGCGTTGAGATGTAAAATCGGAAAGACAGAAGGGTCAAAAGAACCCAAAATGCACCAACCATCATAAATGCCAATAAATTCACCATAAATTCTCATAAAATCACGATAAATTCTAGGAAAGTAAATTTACCTAGATTCCATGCAATCCTAGCATTTTCTACAATTTCATGTTTTCTATTACATGAGGTGGAGATGCATACCTGAAAACGCCTCCGGTGATGTCCAGCCGATCCACGGCGAACTCCAGCGACCTCGGCCACACCACGACCCCAAGGACGCGCCACCCAAGCCACCGCAGCCCTCTGCTTCACTCCCTCAATCTCTCTCTCTCTCTCAGCGCATGATGCAGGGGAAAGATAGGGGAGACGAGTGGAAGGAGAAGGGGCGGAGAAGGAGGAGTGGGGAGGAAGGGAAAGAAGGGTGGGTAAGAGAGAAATGCAAGCCTGGGAGGAGAAGGAAAGAAGAAGAAGGCGGCGATGGGTGGTGGAGGAGTGCGGTACGGCTTATAAAGCCTGAGCCCGCAGTAGTTGGGAACGTGCTCACCTGCATCTCAGCCACCGACACACCGCACGAGCAACCAACCACTCCGCCCAACCACCAGCCACAACCGACGGCCCACGAACTCAGGCCTGGCTGGGACCTCACACTAGGCCCCACAAGGACCCACACCCGGGCCCCACACGCACAGTGCCACAATACATAGTGCCAAACCACGCACAGGGACACGCAAATAGAAGCCCACCCACAAGGCCCAAGTCCAAAAGCCCAAAACCACACAATGAGCCTCAGAACAGTAACACCCGTCCAGGAATAAAATTCATAAAATGTAAATAATTACAAAATGAATTTTACGGGTGTTACATCCTAACCCCCTTAAAAGAGGATTTCGCCCTCGAAATCACTAGGCGAAAAGATACGGGTACTGGGCTAGGATGGCTTCCTTACGTTCCCACGTGGCCTCCTTGGCTCTATGATGCTGCCACCGCACCAAGGCCAACAGAATCACCTTATTCCGCAGCACCTGTTCCTTGCGGTCAACAATCTCGACGGCATCCTCCACAAAGGACAAATCTTCCTAGAGCCCTTCTGGCTGAACTGGGATCACATGAGAAACGTCAACCAAGCACTTCCTCAGTATGGAGACATGGAACGCGTCATGCACAGACGACATCTCTGGTGGTAGATCCAACCGATAAGCAACCTCATCGATCCTCTGGGTGATCTAGTACGGGCCAATATAGCGAGGAATCAGCTTGCCATGCTTCCCGAACCGCATGACACCATTGGTCGACAACACCTTCAGGAACACAGTCTTCCATTAGAAACTCCAACGGTCTCTGCCTCCTGTCGGCATAGCTCTTCTACCGACTCTATGCAACCAACAGCCTGCTCTGGATCAAATCCACCTTGTCCGCATACAACTGCATAAGCTCTGGACCAATCAACTGATGCTTGCCCACCTCGCTCCAGCAAATTAGCGATCTGCATGGCCAACCATACAAAGCATTGTACGACGCCATCTTGATGCTCGAGTGATAGCTATTATTGTAGGCGAACTCAATTAGTGGCAAATGGTCCTCCCAACTCCCTTGAAAGTCTAAGGCACATGCTCTGAGCATATCTTCAAGCGTCTGGATAGTCCTCTCTGTTTGACCATTCGACTGAGGATGAAATGCTGTGCTATAGTTGAGCATAGTGCCAAAGGCCTCTTGCAGAGTTCTTCAAAACCTTGAGGTGAACCTCGTGTCTCTGTTTGACACGATGGACACCAAAACACCATGCAGCCTCACCTCCTCGGAGACATACAACTCCACCAAGCGGTGCATCGGAAGCTTCACCCGAATGGCCAAGAAGTGGGCAGGCTTGGTTAGCCGATCCATGATCACCCACACGTGTCATTCTTCCTCTGAGTCTGCGGCAAACCAGTCACGAAGTCCATCGAGATGTGCTCCCACTTCCACACAGGAATATCCAACAGGTGCAAGGTCTCCCCAAGTCTCCGGTGCTTTGCCTTGACCAACTGGCAGGTAGTACACCTCGCTACATGGTCATCAACATCTCTCTTCATGCCAGGCCACCAAATGTTATGCTTCAGGTCTCGGTACATCTTCGTACTACTAGGGTGAATGGTGTACCAGGACCGATGCGCTTCATCCAACAACCTCTGCCTGGCCTCCTCATGCTGGGGCACATACAGACGCATATCACACCTCAACTCTCCATATGCCCCAATAGAGAAATGAGGCTCTCCACCAGCCTCCAGCTTCTCAAACACAGCCTAAACAAACGGATCTAGCTGCTGACAGGCAACAATAAACTCTAACAGCCTTGGCTGAACAGATAGGTTGCCCACCCAGGCACCAACAGTTCCCCGAGCTTGCCACTTCGGCCTACAGTTCACCAAATCATCCAACAGGGTCCACTCCTTGACCATCAGGCTCGCCATCACGTGCATACGCTGACTCAGGGCATCGGCGACCACATTGGCCTTATCAGGATGGTAAGACAAGCTGAAATCATTGTCCATCAAGTACTCCACCCAGCGGCGCTGCCTCAACTTGAGGTCCCTCTGCGTGAAGATATACTTCAGGCTCTGATGATCGGTGAAGACCTCAAACTTCTCCCCATAGAGATAGTGTCGCCAGAGCTTGAGAGCGAACACTACCGCAGCCATCTCCAAATCCTGGGTTGGGTAGTTCTTCTCATGATCCTTCAGTTGGTGCGAAGCATATGCGATGACATTGCCATGCTGCATCAGAACACACCCTAACCCAACACCGCTGGCACCACTATACACAGCGAAGCCACTACTTCCAGAGGGCAGAGTCAACACAGGGGCAGAAACTAGACGAGACATCAGCTCTCGGAAACTCGCCTCACAATTCTGGTCCCAATAAAATGGAACACCCTTCCTAGTCAACTCTGTCAAAGGCGTGGCGATGGAGGAGAAATCCCTGATAAACCTCCTATAATAGCCCGCCAGACCCAAGAAACTCCTGATCTCCGACACTATCCTAGGTCGCTCCCAACTACTCACTGCCTCAATCTTGGCAGGATCCACTCTGATGCCTTCTCCAGAAATCAAATGGCCAAGGAACATGACTTCACTCAGCCAGAACTCACACTTGGAGAATTTAGCGTATAGCTGATGACACCTCAGAGTATCCAAAACTGCCCTTAGGTGCAAGGCGTGAGTCTCAGCATCAAGAGAATAGACCAGCACGTCATCAACAAAAACTACGACGAACTGGTCCAAGAAAGGATTGAAAATCTTGTTCATCAGATCCATAAACGCAGCCGGTGCATTAGTCAAACCGAAAGGCAAGACCGTGAACTCATAATGCCCGTACCGCGTCCGGAAAGCAGTCATCTAAATGTCTGGGTCTCCGATCCTCAACTGGTGATACCCTGACCTCAGATCAATCTTCGAAAACACTAATGCAGGCTGCAACTGATCGAACATGTCATCAATGCGGGGCGGCGATACTTGTTCTTCACCGTGATCTGGTTCAGCATCCGATAATTTATACACAGTCGAAGCGAACCATCCTTCTTAAGGACAAACAAGACAGGCGCTCCCCACGGAGACACACTCGGCCTGATAAACCCCTTGTCCAGCAACTCCTGCAACTGAGTCTTAAGCTCTTGCAATTTCGCTGGCGCCATGCGATAAGTAGGCTTCGACACAGCACCAGAACCAGGGAACAGATCGATCGAGAACTCTACTTCCCTGTGAGGTGGCATACCAGGCAAATTGTCAGGGAAAACGTCAGGATATTCACACACCACAGAGATGTTGTGAACACCCAACTCAGGAGAAATGGAGGTAACTATACTGGCTTGATACCCCACGCAACCCCTGACCAAATACTTATAAGCGTTCATAGCTGAAATGACAAGCTTAGGTTCACCCTGACACCCACCTTGCACAAAGAAAGACCTATCCTTAGGAGACCCAAAATAAACTCTCCTTCAAGCACAGTCAATCAAAGTGGACTGTTGTGCCAACCAATCCATGCCGAGTATCACATCGTACTCCTGCATGTCCATCATGATCAGGCTGGCGTCGAACTCTCTGCCATTCAACGTCAAGTCGACAAACCACAGATACCTCCATGCCAAACTGTGCTCCCCTAGCGACGTCACCATGCTGAGATGAAAGGCCAATCTAGCTGGTCTCTCTCCCAACTCCACCGCGAAAGACTCAGAGATAAAGGAGAAAGAACTCCCTAAGTCAAACAACACTTTGGCCATCCGGCCAGCCACAATAAAAGAACCTGATGGCCAAACAAAACAACACCACACATCCATTCAATCAGGTAGATACCCAGATTACAAGGAGATTACAACATATCTCATAGGGTTACAGAAGCAACTATTCATCCATACCCTCAACAACATCTCCCGAAGACCCAACGCCTGGAGCTGCGATAGTGAACACTCGTCACCAAGTTGGCTGCTGCGGTGTGCTTCCTGCCTTCTTAGGCGGTTCCCAACAAGATCTCTGAACATGTCCTGCCTTCCCACAATTATAGCACACCACTGGAGAGGGAGTTCGCCTAAGATGAGGACAATATGCAGCGATATGGCCCACCTGACCACAGTTGAAGCACTGGTTCCCACTGGGAGCACTGGACCTTGTCTGACTGAGGCCAGCTTTGCTACTTCCAACAAAACTCCGCCGGCCCGCAGAGGAAACACTGGACCTCGGTTTCTGCTTCTTCTCAAGGCTACCCAAATTACTAGCACTTGGAGGACCAGAGAAAGAGAACAGGGAGGTAAAAGAAGACTTACCCTTCCCCTTGGGACGACTCTCCAGAAACTTCTGATGCTCCGCCTCAAAGTAGTAAGTCATCCCAACCATGTCCTCCACAGTGTGGCACCTATAGCCAATCACCTTCACCCGTAGCCTAGGGTTCAAGCCGTCCAGAAACCTCTGCACTTGCTCCTCCTCAGACTCATAGGCAGGAGCAAAACGTTCTAGTCAGGTGAACTCAGTCTCATACTCGAGCGCCGACATCGTGCCTTACTCCAGACTCTGGAAATCTTGGCAAAGCTGCTCTTTCACATGAGCGGGAAAATACTTATCATATAAGGCCACCTTGAAATCCTTCCACTAGATGCTAACAGTGACTGAGTCCGGGAACTTCAGTCGCCTCACAGACTTCCACCACCTATCTGCCTCACCATCCAGCAGGTAGGTCACTAGCCGCACCCAATGCTCCTCTAGCACGTCATGCTCTCCAGCATCTTCACCACCTTCTCCAACCAGGCCTTGCTCTCCTCAACACTGACCTTGCCCTTGAACGACGGTGGATGAAGCATCATAAACTGGTTTAGCCACAGGGCACCCGAAGGTTCACTGGCAATACTCTTACTGAACACGTGAGAGATCCTGTGTGCCAAACTCCTCAGTTCCGCACGAACTGCCTTCCATCCACCTACGTCCTCTCGGGACTCGGTCTCCTCAACAAGGGCCTTGCCCTTATGACCACAAGGAGGCATCCTGCCAGAGAAAGGCAAAGTACCTACACCACAGACAAAGCAACAACCAGAAAACCATGGCGAAAATCAGGTGCAGAACCTACCATGCATGCAAAAACCTATAGAGTCTCTAGACCGAACACCCTAGGTGTAGTGCAACCTAATGAACATGGAGCTCTGATACTAGAAACTATCACCCCCAAATTTTCCACAATAATTTAAAAGAATTAAATTACGGGAAAATTTCAGCCAAACAGTAAATATCTAACTACTAGGAACCTGTGTGTGCAGCTAGCAGACTCCAGACTATATGCACTATGCTAAACCAATCACATGTCTGCACCTGCAAACCAAAACCACAAGGAAAACGCATGAGTGACAAAAGTCATCCAGTATGCAACCTAAGGAAAACCACGAAAAACAAAACTATAATCCATGTTCCTTTTAAATTCATTTCGCAAACCATTTCTCAAAACCTCGTAAACCAGGCCCACACCGGCCAAAACCACAAACAAGGGCTCTACTAGCCCAAAGCCACAAGCAAAGGCCCTCAATGGCAAAAACACACATAGTGAGTCGAGAAGCCCGACGCTAGGCAAACTAACTCTGGCCACACGCAGTCCACCGAGGAGCGACCGCAGCGTTCTACACTGCCACGGTGAAGCCACACTGTGCATGAGCGATCACCGTCTCGTGATTCTCCCACCTAGAGAACCCTCACAAAGCCAACCCCTCCCTGGGAAGGTTGTCCTGTCTCTCAGGACGCTACCAGCTACCGGGCACGTGTCCCACCCGCATTGGCCACCACAGGGTACGCCTCCTCACGGCGTCCTCCATACATGGTGCTCAGGAGGGAGTATCATACCGCCACACCCGACAACACCCGAGCCTCAGTGCTCACAGCGACAGTAGAAGTATCATAGCTCTCCGTCATGCCACAAAACACCTCAACCCGTGGACCACAACCCCAGCCTCGAGACGACAGTCGAGGAGTCTCATACCTCCAAGACCCGACACCCCTCAGCCTTAGGTATCTCGGTCCCCGACATCAACCAGGGAGTCGTGCCCGACCACCCAAGAATGTCGTCACATTCCCTGGTCCTGACGACACGGTCCCACACTGTCTTGGCACGCACACAAAAAACCAGGAAAATATTTTCCAAAATAGGCCAACCATTTCCTTGAAATCCATTTCCAAAACTATTTTCATATCTTTGAAAATTCTTCCAAAACCTCAGCAAAGCGACGCGTCAGGTGTCCCAGGGGACCACCATTGACGGTCCACAATCCCATCTCAATGAGACAAAACACGGCAATCCAGAAAGCCCTCGGAAAATACATTATATAAGCACATTTGGGCCCAGATTCGGCATGCCGAAAACAAGTTCGGTATGCTGAAAACCCTTGTTTGGGTAGGCCGATCTGGATCGGTAGACTGAATCAGGTCCGCGGTCAACACTCAGGCCAAATTCGGTATACCGAAGCTGGTTCGGTCGACCGAATTCTCTTGATTCAGGCGACCGTCTGAAATCGGACTACCGAATTTCGACCAAAGGACCTAAACTAATAGAAAAACGGTATGCCGAATGGAATTGGTATACCGAAATCCACTGGTTCGGTATGTTGTTTCCATTTCGGTATGCCGAATTCTGCGAAACCAGAAAACGGCCCAAACCTTACCGTCCAAAATCGCCCCAACTAGGACCTCCGATCGGACCCCCTAAACAAGCACCAAAAATCTTGCATAAAACATTACATGTAGACCCTCTAGTCTACTCTAAAACCTAGCAAACAAAACCAAAATCCATTCACCATGCATCGATATATAAAATCGGAAAGACAGAAGGGTCAAAAGAACACATAATGCACCAACCATCATAAATGCCAATAAATTCTCATAAAATCACGATAAATTCTAGGAAAGTAAATTTACCTAGATTCCATGCAATCCTAGCATTTTCTACCAATTTCATGTTTTCTATTACATGAGGTGGAGATGCATACCTGAAAACGCCTCTGGCGAACTCCGGAGACCTCGGCCACACCACGACCCCAAGACGCTCCACCCAAGATCCACGCGCCACCCAAGCCACTGCAGCCCTCTGCTTCACTCCCTCAATCTCTCTCTCTCTCTCTCGACGCGTGATGCAGGGGAAAGACAAGGGAGACGAGTGGAAGGAGAAAAGGGAAAGGAGAAGGGGAGGAGAAGGAGGAGTGGGGAGGAAGGGAAAGAAGGGTGGGGAAGGGAGAAATGCGCACCAGGGAGGAGAAGGAAAGAAGAAGAAGGCGGCGATAGGCGGCGGTGGAGTGCGGTGCGGCTTATAAAGCCTGCACCTGCAGTAGTTGGGAACATGCTCACTTGCACATCTCAGCCACCGGCACACCGTACGAGCAACCAACCACTCCGCCCAACCACCAGCCACAACCGACGGCCCACGAACGCAGGCCCTGCACGAACCCCACATTAGGCCCCACACGGACCCACACCCAGGCCCCACACGCACAGTGCCACAATACATAGTGGCAAACCACGTACAGGGACACGCAAATAGAAGCCCACCCAAGAGGCCCTAGTCCAAAAGTACAAAACCACACAACGGGCCTCAGAATAGTAACACCTGTCTAGGAATAAAATTCATAAAATGTAAATAATTACAAAATGAATTTTGCGGGTGTTTCAAAAACACCAAACATTGGGCTAACAGAATGATGCCTCGTGCACTAGTAACACCCATCCATAGTAAAAATTCAATAATTCTAAATAATTACATGTGTAAATGAATTGTAGGGTATTACAAGAACATAAAGGGAAGTTTAAAGCCAAAATAAATTCAAAAGCTAAGATTCAAAAAAAAAAACACTAAAGAACAAACCATGCTAGAATTGTGGTAATGTTGGGCATTGAGTGAAGGTCTAGCCTTCAAGGAAAGTCAAGGCTCCTGGGACACTACTGAAGTGACTATGGTTAATATGGTGACATCTTTGCTAGGTAACAGTGACGGGTATCTTACTATAAAACTTAAACTCTATACTATTTATGAACCTTATGACTAGTTAATTGACATTGGAGCTAATGTGTACATTTGTATTATTAAGTCTCTGTTTGTGTCTTATCAGCCCATCTGTGGGAGAAGCATGACATTAGGGGACTTAACAATAGCGAAGGAGTAGGTGAAAGATGCGTGGACCTAAAGTTTTTTTCTACGTAAGTTCTAACCCTATATAGAGTTAAACATGTTCCAATGATATGTCGCAATATCCTAAGTGGTCCTAATTTAGTGAGAGAGGCTTTTAGGTTGGATTGCAAATATAATAAAATAGTTATTTCACATTTGAGTTATGGATGTTTTATGGTAAATGTTATTTGTGCGATGGTGATAATTTATTTAAACTTTGTGTAGAATATAGTAATTATGTGAATGTGAATGCTAGTCCTTCACATTTTGTTGCTTTTAATATTGAATCATTTGATATGTGGCATGAATGGAATATGTTAATTTTAATTCTCTTAAATATATGATGAATCAAAATATTATTCCTACATTTGCCATTGACAAGAAAAATAAATATGAAATCTATGTGCATGCAAAACAACTATGAAAACATTCTCATATGATTAATAGAATATCTAATATTCTTGATTTAGTATATACTGATATCTATGAGTTTAATGATATGTTAACAAAAGATAATAAAAAATACTTCATCACATCTAATAATGATTGTAGTAAATTTAGTTATGTTTACTTGTTGAAAAGTAAAGATGAGGCTCTAGAAAAAATCTTAATTTTTAAAAATGAAGTGGAAACTTAGACCCGCAAAATACTTAAACGGTGGAGATATGATAGGGGTGGAGAATTTACTTCTAACCTATTCCAATAACATTGTCAAAATGCTAGCATTGTTCATGAGATTATTGCTCCATATTCTCTTCAGTCTAATGGAGTTGCTGAACGGAAAAATAGAATCTTAATGGATATGGTAAATGCAAGTTTAAGATGTCCTACATACATATCGGAGAAGCTTTAAATATAGTTTACTATATTTTGAATAAAGTTCTCCAGAAGAATAAAGACAATAGTCCTTTTGAACTTTAGGAGGTTAAAAAACTAATCTCAAATATCTCAAAGTATGGGAATGTCTTGCAAAAGTATTAGTCCCAAAACACAAGAAAAAGAAATTGTGACTTAAAATAGTAAATACCATATCCTTAGGTTATGTTGAAACTAGTTATGCCTATAAATTCTTACTAATCAACTTTGAAATTTTTAGCATAAATGTCAACAGTATTCTTGAACTCCATTGATACAACATTCTTTGAAGATAAGTTTCCCATGAAAGCTGATAAACCCCAAAATGTTTCATCTATTGATTCCTCATTTGCTATAGGTTCTATTCCCGATCACGTGAAAAGGATGACAATTGTGGAGGATGATACTAGTAGTGTCATCTCTAGATTTGAACAATATGAGGAGATAAATGAACCTAAAAGGAGTAAGAGAGTACAGATATCCAAAGATCTTGGAATTGATTTTGTCACTTACAATATAGTAGCTGATTCTATATCCTTCAAACAAGCTTTGTATTTTTCTAAAATTAAGCATTGGAAGGAAGTATTCAATAATGAAATTCAATCAATTGTGTCAAATGAGACATGGGATTTG